>PVIC010004387.1:0-62895 GCA_004025085.1 Thryonomys swinderianus
TGAGACCCAAATTCCTCAGGTCTGTTACATTACATGATATTATACATGTTCTCACTTTATGAGACACAAATATTTCCTTTCATGACAGAATGCATCTTAAACAAAGACAGTGTCTTAAGTGGCCCTTAGTTCGTAAGAAGCTCCACCTAACAGAGGTAGGCTTGTAAGCATAGTGGGCTACAGGAGAAAAAGATGTCAATGTAATATCTCTGTTTTATTTTAGATTTCTCCCACCACTCATTGAGCCACACTATTAATAAACAGTGTCTCTTGGTACACAAAGAAGGAAGAGAAATTCTGACTGGTTTTTCTTTTAGGTTTCTGCAAGGGGATGGTCCCCTAGCTCATTTGTCCCTTTAAACTTTAGCCTCCTCATTCATTGCCTTGACTTTTCCTTCTGATTTGGTAGAAAATGAATTTAGGAACGCCCAAAAAAACAACTTTGAGGCATGCTAGATAATCTATGATCCTTATTTCCTTATCTAAAGTAATTTGCAGTTCCCTTAAATACATACTTCTGAAAGGAGAACAATTTATCCTTAAGCAGAAGTTGACAAACCAGAGCTGACTGGTTCTTTTTGCAAGTTCTGAACACTACAAATGATTTTTAAATTATTAAAAATATTTTTCATCCAAAAATTGTTAATTTGACATAAAATTATGTGAAGCCCAAGTTTCATAAAATTATACTAAAAGACAACCACATTTCCCTATTTATATACTGCCTGCAGTTGACTCTGAGCTACAAAGGTAGGATTATGTAGGTGTGATAGAAGCTGTGTGAGCTACATAGTCTTAAAGCAGTGACTGAGAGTTCACAAAAGTTTGCTGATTCTGGCTTTAGAGCTTGGATCCCATGCGCTGAGGAGCAAATAGGCATCTTTCCTGGGTATAAAGACATTCCTGTACTGCATTATGGAGTTTTGATTTGGGGTATAAAATCCAGGTCTCATTAAATCCTATAATTCATGGAAGGCAAATCCAACTTTAAGAAGTTATAGGGGTTTTGTATTATGCCCCTGATACTACATTAAGAGACTAGATCAAAAACCCTCTATCTTAACAATTAAAGACTATGGCTGATATAGAAAAGCCTGTTTGGTGGGGCTGAAACTTGGTGAAAAAAAGCTGATGCAGGAGGAAAGAAAGAAGGTCCACAAGGTGGGTTGGAAAGGAGTCTGTTCCTCATTTACTTGAGAATCAACATCTCACATGTTTGCATAAAGGAAGAGAACTGCCGTGATAAAAGGAGGAGCAAGAGCTGTGTTAACTGTGTCAAAAGTGGTACAAGTTTGGCGCTTCCACAGAAGGCTGGGTATTATGGTTTAAACTGGATTCAGAACAAGTCAAGTCATTCTTTTGTCAGAGCAAAATAGTTAGGAATGATGCAGTATGCCCTGGTTATAATGGATAAAACAGATCTTGCAATCTTCTATAGCATAGTGACTGAATGATTCCTGCGTTGGGCAGAGGCCAACTGAGCTCATGAGAGAAAAGGATATTAGCATGAGAAGAAAAACAGAGTAAAGGAAACAGGTATTGTAGCTATATTCTGAAGAAAAAGTAAAATGGCTTGTGCTCCAGATCCTGTCAGGTGCATATAAAAGCAAAGCAAAGGATAGATTAGTGAATTTTTTTCTTTGCAGTACTGGGAATAGGGCCCAAGCCTTAGGCATGCTAGGCAAAGGCTGCCGTCCCTAGCCACTGGGGACACAAGCACAAGACATCCCCAGCTGTTTGTATTTTTTGAGACAGGGTCTTGCTAAGTTCCCAAATTGCCCTTAACATGTAATACTCCTGCTTTACCCCCTGAATCACTGTGATTCCAGGACTGTACACCACACCTGGCCAGATCAGATTACGCTGAACCTGAATAAAGATAATAATCAGACGAAGAGCAGCTGGCCCACTCAGTTTTCCTTCACAGAATACAGTGCTTGTGAAGAAGAGGAAAGATGGGCTGGAGATATAGCTCAGTGGTTCTGGCACCTGCCTAACAAGCACAAGGTCCCTGGTTCGATCCCTGTAACCACAACAATACCAGGTGTGGTGACTCACAGCCACCAGCAATCAGTACCACATAGCACAATGCTGAGCGAGGTGGCTCACACCTGTAATCCCAGTACTGAGAAGGCAGAGGCAGGAGGACTGCCTGAGTTCAAGGCCAGCCTGAGCTACATAGGGAGCTCAGGGCCAGCCTGACCTACAAAGTGAGACCCCGTCTCAAAAGAAAAAGGAGAGATGAGGATGGGGGAAGGTGGGTGAGGACGGGACGGGGAGGGGACCAGGGGGGCAGCACCTATTTCTGTTCTCCCTAAAGTCTACCTTATAAAGAAAACAAACAAATAAAACAGATGCCTTATATGAATCTAAATATAATATTCCTTAATTGATCATAGAGACCAGTGCTTCATCTTTTTGCTCTATGCTATTTGATCCTTAGGTAATACTTAATGAATAACACTTTTCTTCTAATTATTCCTTGCGTTCTCACCTTTGCTGTGTTTATTTTACTACACACTTCTGTGATTCTTAATTTTTGTACACTGAATGCATGTTTTCTTTTCTCATGATTCCTTTTTGTCCTCCTGAGTTTAGGTAAATTTTTTGAGTTTTTTATTTCACTAACTCAGTTTTGTACAACAGCCAATCTACTGCTCATAAACCTTTCAGTTTTAATATATCGGTTTCTTTTAAAATTGTCTTTATTACAGTCCCTTCTGACTGCTTCAGTCTTTAGTTTCACATATGTAATATCTTAGTATTTCAAAATCTTTTTCTGATCCTTACTGTAAATGTAATTTAGAGAGAGATTTCCTGACTTTTCAGCATAGTGCTTTTCTGCTGACCTTTATATCTTTTTACTTGTAGCAGCTACAAAATCCATAAAAAAACTAATTCTGTTCAGTTTTTTTTTCCATGAGTCTTCTGTACTCAAAAATGGTTAATGGCTACACAACTTGGTACCCTAAGGCATATATTCTGCACTGTTCTATAGAGAGCATATAAATCAGCTGAGCCTTTTGACAAAATAAGAACAATTTCTTCAATCAGAAGACTGAACAACTTTAGACCAACTTCACTGAACGATTCCCGGTCTAGATCTTGGATTCCACCTTTTGCCCATCAGTCTCTAAGACTGCACATTCATGTTCCACATTTCCATCAAACTTAGCTTCCTATACACTCCTCATGTACCTTCTTGTTAGAAATTTGTTTCTAGGCTTCAGATGTAGCTCAGCAGTACAGCACTTGCCTGGCATGCTCAAGACCCTGGGTTCAATTTGTAGCACCACAGTGCTGGGCGTGGTGGCTCATGCCTGTCATCCCAGCACTCAGGAGGCAGAGACAGGAGGTTTGCTGAGTTCGAGGCTTGCCTGGGCTACAAAGTGAGCTCAGGGCCAGCCGGAACTTCAAAGCGAGACCCTCTCTCAAAAAAAAAAAAAAATTGAAAACATCAATTTGTAGCACCACAAAAAACAAAAAACAAACCCACCCCAAATTTCTGAGTTAGAAAGGGTTTAAAAATAGAAGGTAAAATTCAGATTTTACATTTCTTTGAGACAAGGGAAACAAGGAAAATGGGCACAGGGAACAAAAAAATTTTACAATTTTTAGCAATCCCATAATTTTTAGCAAAATTATCTGAAGCCATCATTTAGGAGAAATTTTAAAGGGAGGTAGGTACAAAAATTTTGCCTAAGGGCCAGAGATTTAGCTCAGTGGTTCCAGCGCCTGCCTTGCAAGTGCAAGGTCCTGAGTTCGATCCCAGTAACCACATACAATGCTGGGGGTAGTGACTCATGCCCACCAGCAATCAATACCACATACCACAGTGCTGGGCGTGGTGGCTCACGCCTGTCATCTCAGCACTCGGGAGGCAGAGGCAGGAGGATTGCTGAGATCCAGGATTGCCTGGGCTACATAGGGAGCTCAGGGCCAGCTTGAACTACAAAACGAGATCCTGTCTCAAAACAAGCAAACAAAAAATTCACCTATGAAACATTAAAAAAAAAGTTAAAAAAAATAGATACACAAAACCTACCCAGATCTACTCAGCAAATGAGAATAGTAAAGATCTGCCCCTAAGTCCATATTTTTTAAAAGCTCTCAAGTGATTCTGCTGTAAGGTTAAAGGTTCAGTCTAAAACTTCATGGACACGAACCTTACAGATCTAGAAACATTTTCCCAGAAGTGAAATAACAAGTTTCAATAAACTTACCGAAGGGAGTTCATCTCTGTTTTTTGATGGGATGAGTCACCAGCCATATGGCTAAGCTTTTGAGCTTGGAATTTTGATTTGTTCTCTAGTGACTCTATTGTTTCTCTCATTATTAACACTTTAGATTGTAATTCATATTTTTCACTTTCATGCTATAATTTAAATTAAAAATTAACAGGCAAATTTTAGTGTCTTTGTTTTTCACAGGCACTTTTTAATAATATTTCTGAAAGAAAAGAAGTTAGATTTATTTTTTAACCTTAAGAGTTGTGTATACTTAAGTTTGAGATGTCAGAATGGGCATATCCATTTACTTCTCTACCTTCCCATCACTAAAGGGAAAGAAAAGACACAAACAAACAGGAAAAAACAAATAAACAAACTCATGACAGCAATGGAAACAGGAAGCAAAACAGCTAACAGAGTGAAAATTTTGAAGACTTAAAAACAAAAACATGAAATGGATTCAACTAGAGTGCTGGGATTATAGGTGTGTGCCTATAAAAAAAGGAAAAACCAAAGCAGAAAATGTTATAAACCAAACCACCGCCCTGAATCATGTTTCTTTTCTGCCTTTGTCTGTTTTACTTTGAGGGAGGCTCTCCTCATGTTGCTAGGCTGGCCTCACACCAGTGTCCAGAGTGACGCCCTGCCTCAGGCTCCCAGCAGCAGGACAGGCATGTGTCGCTGTGCTCAGCTTCTTGCTTTTCTTTGGTACATCACATTAATATGAATCCCTGAAAATTGTACTGCTTAGCCTTACATGGCTTTGCACTTCAAACAAGTGGTATCATACTGCATGCCTTTTTTTAGCAATTCCTTTTATTGGTATAACATAATATTTCTTTTTTTTTTTTGAGACAGGGTCTCGCTTTGTAGTTCAGGCTGGCTCTGAGCTCACTATGTAGCCCAGGCAAGCCTCAAACTCAGCAATCCTCCTGCCTCTGCCTCCTGAGTGCTGGGATTACAGGCATGAGCCACCACGCCCAGCACTGTGGTATGTGGTATTGATGGCTGGTGGGCGTGAGTCACCACGCCCAGCATTGTTTGTGTTTACTGGGATTGAACTCAGGACCTTGCACTTGTGAGGCAGGCATGGGAGGGAACCACTGAGCTAAATCTCTGGCCTGAGAGAACTTGTTTTTTTTTTTTTTTTTTTGAGACAGGGTCTCGCTTTGCAGTTTGAGCTGGCTCTGAGCTCACTATGTAGCCCAGGCAAGCTTCGAACTCAGCAATCCTCCTGTCTCTGCCTCCCGAGTGCTGGGATGACAGGCGTGAGCCACCACGCCCGGCGAGAACTTGTTTTTAAAAACACTGTATCTGTCACTTTTTAAATAAACTTGAAATATCTCTCCATTTAATTAGATCTTCTTCATGATTTTTAGTGAGATTGCATAATGTTTTCTGTAAAGTTCCTGAAAATTTACCCAGAGGTGCCTTAAACTTTTTAAAGCATTTTTATTTATTTTGATTGGAATTTCCCATTCTTCTGGAATTCACTGTACATTTTGAAAATCTCTGCTTCTGTGTTTTCATGTCTAGAAAATAATCAGTCATTATTTCTACAAATGCTGTCTCTCTCACATATTCTATGGTCCTCAAATTATGTAACAAATTCATATTCGACCAAATTAAAATTACATCTTCTCACTGTATTTCTCTATTCTCTAACATTTTAATTCCATTTATATTTCCTATGTCCTAGGTTGCTTTTTTTCTTTTTTCCCAGTAGTATCTACTTCCTTTTTCAGGTGTGTGTTCCAGCTTACTCTTGCCTCCAGCTTCCAGTCAAACTAGAGCGACAGGGCCGGAGGGTTAGCTCAGTGGTTCCGGCACCTGCCTCGCAAGCGCAAGGACCTGAGTTCGATCCCCGGTAACCACATATAATGCTGGGCGTGGAGACACGCCCACCAACAGTCAACACCGCATACCCCAATGCCGGACGTGGTGGCTCACGCCTGTAATCCCAGCACTTGGGAGGCAGAGATAGGAGGATTGCTGAGTTCGTGGCGGCTTGCCTGGGTACCATAGTGAGCTCAGGGCCAGCCTGAACTACAACGCGAGACCCTGTCTCAAAAAGCAAATAAATAAATAAATAAATAAATAAAAAATAAATAAATAAAACAAACTAGAGCAACAGGGATGATTTACTCTCCTGCCTGAAATAACTTAAAAGTTGGACTAAATATAAGAAACAGTGTTTTTCAAGACATGGCGCAATAGACAATGATAGAGACCTCTGAGATGGGAAATAAATGAGACAAGTTTCACGAGTGGACCAGGGCACTGGCTGGAGAATGCTCAGCCTGGGACACAGCAAAAGGGACCTAGATGAAGAATGCAGGGATCACTCTCGGTTCCCAGAGGCAGGAAGGGGTGACAGTCAAGAAGCTGCAATGACAGCAGAAAAGAAATGCAGAAGGGAAGCTCTGGAGGTCTATACAGATAATTATCCCTTGAGACTCCAACCGAGTAGAGCTCAGTACAGACAGCTAAACAACCAAGGCCTGTGAAAGCCATCGGGAAGGAGAAGGGACAATGTTCAAGGTTCATGCAGGTCTAGCAATAGTTCCTGTTCCCACTGGTCACTGAAAAATCCGAACATTTTCGACAACAGGTAGCCCACTGAAAAGGGTTTTACCTCAGGAGTGAAACAAAACTAGCTCAAGACTATCATGTTACTTTGGTTGCACCTAAGGAAGCTTAGAACCATGGCTAAAACATCAGGCTACTTTCCATATGATTTTATGGCATCCCAGAATAAACTTTAAGAGTAATTGTAAGAATACAAACTAGCAATCAAAAGAGTAAAATTCTCAATGCCTGACATACAGCCTGGGATTATGAGGCAGGCAAAAAAGTCAGGAAAACATAACCCAGTATGAGGAGAAAAATCAAGACTCAGATGATAGAATTAGAAGGCAAATGAATAAAAGCAGTGATGACATAGTGATAGGAAGTTACTAAAACAGAAAAAAGGCCATCAGAAAGCATCCCAAATTATTAAAAATCTTACCCTTAGAGAAAGTACACTTAGTCCTCTGTCTCCATGGGTTCCAACACTCACAGATTTAGTCAACTGTGTAAACAGACCTATGATGGTTGCATTTGTACTGAATATGTACAGTTTTTTCTTGCAACTCTTCCCTGAGCAATACAGTACAACCATTTATACAGCATTGATAGTGTATTAGGTGTTACAAGTAATCTTCTGATGACTTTAAATATATAGAAAGATGTACATAGGTTGTATGTGAAGTCTGTGCCTTTCTTTTTTTTGTTTTTTTGAGACAGGGTCTTGCTTGGTAGTTCAGGCTGGCCCTGAGCTCACTATATAGCCCAGGCAAGCCTCGAACTCAGCAATCCTCCTGTCTCTGCCTCCTGGGTGCTGGGATTACAGGCTGGAGCCATCACGCCTGGCACTGTGGTATGTGGTATTGATTGCTGGTGGGCGTGAGTCACCATGCCCAGCATTGTATGTGATTACCGGGGATCAAACTCTTGCGAGGCAGGCACCAGAACCACTGAGCTAAATCTCTGGCCCGGTCTGTGCCTTTTTATACAAGGGACTTTCACATCCTAGGATGTTGGTATCTGAGGCTTCCTGGAACCAATCCTCCATCACTGTTGTCCAGAGGGGACAGTAATGAAGAATGACAATGAATTTCATTTTTTACTCCACGTGTGTATATTGTGTAACTATTTTTGTAAGACCAAAGCCACAATAATCACTGAATACTTAAAATATGCCAGATACTCTTTCTCCTCCGTCTTTGTATGTGTTATCAATCTTTCCTTCACAAAAGCCCTAAGAAGCACTATTTTTACTTTATGAAGAAATCAAGGGTCAGAAAGGTCAAGTAACTTGTCTATAATAAGAGACAGAGATGGTCTGAACATGAGTAATCAGCTTTCAGAGTACATATCACTATTCACTGCTATGTAACTTCACTGTTACCATTTTGTAGTTTAAAAAAACAGTATAAAGCTAAATTGACAATCATGTAACACTATACCCCAAATCTAGTTTGATAATTACCTGATGATTAATACATTTCAAATGTTCAATAGTTTTCTCTAATTCTGATTTGCCCAAAGCACTCATTTCCTGGATATTCTGAAAAAGAATTTAAGGGGAAATATTTATTTACACCAGATAATAAAGCAAAAATCATCAAATTAAGCAATACAAATTTAGACTATTATCATATTTGTCTTTTCACAAAACACAGAAATGTTTTAGAAAGGAAATCATTAAAGAGTTAATAAAATAATGCTTTTGGAATTTAAAAAAGCACAATAGGTTCTCAATTTTACATTCTCTACCTCCATCTGTCAGTATAACAGAGGACATACATTGACATGGATGCATCATTAAAGGCTTACATAGCTCAATCCATATTAGCACAACTATATAAAGGGAAAAAAATCAGCGGCTGAGCAACAAATTTGGTGGCATGCCCTCAGAAGAAAACATGTTAAGAAAAAGAACAGGGCACAAGAAAGGAAATTTAAGATTAGGAAGACATAGGAAACAGAACCATACAAGATCATGTAAGAAATCAGAGCTTTAAGAATGGGCTAGTCATTTTGTCCCCCCCACCCTCTCTCTCCTTTCTCTCTCTCTCTCTCTCTCTCATTTCTTTCTCAGTGCTGGGGACTGAACACAGAGCCTTACATATACTAGGCTTTACCACTGAATTGACCTCACTTGTCCCTTTTTAAAAAAATATTTTTGAGACAAGTTCTCACAAGATTTCCTAGGCTAGCCTCAGACTTGCAGTCTTCCTGCCTCAGACTCCCCGGCCACTGGGATTATAAGCATGCATTACTATGTTGGCTCCATTCATGTTATTGATTAAAAATTTAAAAACACATCTGATGTTTAGATTATACATTTGGTTAAAAGGATCACTGTGCTGTAATTATTTTATTTACTTATTGTTTATTGTATCATTCAACCAGTGTTAACTGAATACATGGTCTAGACAAAGTATTAAGCAGGGCGTTAGGAATACAGCAATGAATATACTGGACAATCTCTGACTTCACAAGAGCTTGGCAGAAAAACAGATTTTAAACAAGAGACTGAAAATAAAATTCAGGAATATTCTTCTTGGAAAACGAATTTTATGCTCATGTATCAGAAGCAATCTGGAATCAAAGGTTCACTTCCTGTCAAAAAATGACATTTGTTCTGAAAGGATGAATTAACTGGAGAAGGGAATTTGGGGGGATGAAAGAGTCTTTCAACATCTATGTACAAAGCTACTGGCAAGAAAGGCCAATAAGCTTGGGCAACAGAGTGGGGAACAGCAGAAGTAAATTTATGTAAAAGAAATAATCACTAAAGTCTTTGAAAATAGGTAATGGATTTTAAATACGAAGTGATGACCCTGGATGTGTATCTGCTGACTCTAGCTTCAGCGTTAAATGTACATCTGAGGAAGCAAAATGAAGTACCAAAGCCTCTAAGACAGTAATACATGTGAGAGCGCAATGGCTGAATAGAATGTTATCAAGAGAATACAAAGATATAAACAAACTTAAAGAAAATAACATAAATTCGGAAGCCAAACTCCTTGTGACCCCCTCGCTCAGTGAGGTTGGGCAAGTTACTTAAGCTCAGTGTAACTCAAGAGGCCTCATCTGCAACAGTGCCCAATAGAAAAGACTTTCAAGAAGATTTACTGAGGTGCCTCTTGTAAAAATAAACACTCAGGACAGAACCTCTCACACAGAAAAGGCTTAACAAATATTCAGTATTTCTTAAGAGGCAGCATTGATAGGAATTGGTTATTAATTGAGTTTTGGGGGAGAGTTTGGTAATAATCTCTGAACTTGGAGAGAAAGCTTAATGGTCCAAATGAACAATGCAGTTTTTAAGTAAAAGAACTGTTGTCAACTCACAAAATCCTGCTTCTAGGAGGATTCTGGTAACTTGATTATTGCCTTTTTCTAAGTTTTCAATAATATCATTTTTTTTTGTTTTTTGAGACAGGGTCTCGCTTTGGAGTTCAGGCTGGCCCTGAGCTCACTATGGTACCCAGGCAAGCCGCCGCGAACTCAGCAATCCTCCTGTCTCTGCCTCCCGAGTGCTGGGATTACAGGCGTGAGCCACCACGCCCAGCATTTTAGTATGCGGTGTTGATTGTTGGTGAGCATGTGTCCACGCCCAGCATTATATGTGGTTACCGGGGATCGAACTCAGGACCTTGCGCTTGCGAGGTAGCACCGGAACCACTGAGCTAACCCTCCGGCCCAATAATATCATATTTTTAAAATCCTATTTTTACATTCCTTGGTCATTTTATTTTATTTTATTTTAATTTTTGACACAGGGTCTCACTTTGTAGTTCAGGCTGGCCCTGAGCTCACTATGTAGCCCAAACTAGCCTCGAACTCAGCATCCTCCTGCCTCTGCCTCCCAAGTGCTGGGATTACAGGCATGAGCCACTACGCCCAGCAATCAATAATGATTGCTGGTGGGCATGAGTCACCATACCCAGTACTGTTGTATGTGGTTACCAGGATAGAACTCAGGACCTTCTGGTTGCTAGGCAGGTGCAAGAACCACTTAGCTAAATCTCCAGCCCTCCTTGGTCATTTTAGTAAATAAGAAAAAGGGTAAGTCAGTAGAATGAGCTAAAAGCAGCCATATATACTATATTTTGGGGATAAAACTTTAACTGAAAATTTATGACATAAAAACTATCCTTAATATGCTTGGTTATTTCTAATTTTAGCTCCTCCCTCCCTCCTTTTTGTGTTGAGGATTAAACTCAGATCCTCTACAGTCTAGGCAAGCACTTTAACCACTGAACTACTTCCACAGCCCTTTTATGTGTTTTGTTTGGAGACAAGGTCTCATTAAGTCGCCCAGGCTGGCTTTGAACTTGTGGTCTTCCTCTCATTTCCCAAGTAGCTGTGATTACAAGCATGTCCCAAACTACTGGCTGCTACTTTCAAAGGATTAATTTCATAACAGTAATTGCAAGTAAACTATGAAATCCATAATGACAATACTGAGTATTAAACTTTGCTGAACACTGTAAAGTGCTTTAATGTATTAACAAATTTTTTGATTATAAAAGGAAATATAAAATATTGCCCCCAGGAATGATGCCAAATACACAAGTGACAAAAGAAAAAAACAGTAAGATAAACTAAACTAAATTAAAACCTTCTGTGCTTCAAAGACATCATTAGGAAAGTACAAGAAGAACCCACAGAATGGGGAAATATATTTACAAATCACATATCTGATAAGGGGTTGAACTTATCAAGAATATATAAAGAACTCTTACAAATCAATAATGTAGTAAATAGTCCAATAAAAAATGATCTGAATTTCTCAAAAAAAAAGAAACAAAGGGGGCAACAGGGACATGAAAAGATGCTCAACATCAATAACTATTTGGGAAATGCAATCAAAACTACAAAGTGTATTTCACACCTACCAGAATAAATATGACTGAAAACAGCAGATAATAACAAGTGTTGGTGAGGATGTGGAAAAATAAAAATTATTATTTATGGCTGGTGGAACATAAAATGGCCAAATGTGGAAATCAGCCAGGCCTCGGTGGTTAAAGACAGACTTGGAGGGCCGGAGGGTTAGCTCAGTGGTTCCGGCACCTGCCTTGCAAGCGCAAGGTCCTGAGTTCGGTCCCTGGTGACCACATATAATGCTAGGCATGGAGACTCATGCCCACCAACAATCAACACCGCATACCACAATGCTGGATGTGGTGGCTCACGCCTGTCATCCCAACACTCGGGAGGCAGAGACAAGAGGATTGCTGAGTTCGCGGCGGCTTGCCTGGGCACCATAGTGAGCTCAGGGCCAGCCTGAACTACAAAGCAAGACCCTGTCTCAAAAAGCAAAACAAAAAAAAAAAAGGCAGACTTGGATGTGATCCAGAGTTACCAGGTATCTAACCAAGAGAAACGAGAACATCCACACAAAGAAGCCGTACACAAACATTCATACAAACATTATTTACAAATGAACCTTGAAAACTTTTTAATAATGAGAGAAGAAAGACATAAAAATAAAATATTTGGGCTGGGGAATTAGCTCAGGGTAGAAGGGCTTGCTCCCTATGCACTAGCTTCAATCCCCAGTGTGTGTGTATGTGTGTGTAGGGGGGTGCACATGCTTTTACATGACATGTCCAAGGCAGGCCCATGCACAGACACAGGGAATGAATTCGTGGCTGCCTACAGTGGGGAGAGAGGATGTCATGCTAACAGGCACTGGGCATTTTACTGAGGTGACAAGAACTCTAACACTGACTGTGGTGAGGCTTGCCCACATCTGCAAGTACTCTAGACATCACTGAACTGTACACTTTATGTGGGTGAACTGTATAGTACAGGAAAATCTCATCACTTGCCATGTGAAAAACTTCCTTTTCACTTCAGGGGTAGGTAAACTTTTTCTGTTCAGCCAACCAATAGTTGAGGGTTTGAGTGCTAAGTGTGTCTATTGAACTTCTCACCTCTGCCACTGGACTACATAAAAAGCTACAGACAATATGTAAAAACAAAATGCAACATTACTTGATTTATCAACAAAGAAACATTCTTCCTCTTTTGCTATTTTTTAAGTTTAAAAATGCAAAACCTGGCCGGAGATTTAGCTCAGTGGTTCCGGCGCCTGCCTCGCAAGCACAAGGTCCTGAGTTCGATCCCCGGTAACCATATACAATTCTGGGCATGGAGATTCACGCCCACCAGCAATCAATACCACATACCACAGTGCCGGGCGTGGTGGCTCATGCCTGTAATCCCAGCACTCGGGAGGCAGAGGCAGGAGGATTGCTGAGTTCAAGGCTTGCCTGGGCTACATAGTGAGCTCAGGGCCAGACTGAACTACAAAGCGAGACCCTGTCTAAAAAAAAAAAAAAAAAGTGCAAAACTACTCTTAGCTGGTGGCCAGACATAAACATGGCGGTCTGAGTCTGGATGGTGTGTTGTTTTAGGCCGCCCCCAACTGAACTTTCCTTTCTAAACAGTAACCCACAGGAACACATGTATGGTGATTTCTTTCTTAATAAATTATTCTTCAAAAATATGGTAATTTTATTACTTACTTTTAACTTTTCTCTTAAATCTTCCTTTTCTGCCATAATTCTTCTTAAGTCAGATAAGGCAAGTTCCTTTTCCTTTTCCATAAGACTAACAAGACTGTTGGGAATGGTGGTGTGGGTTGACTCATGTCTTAGTGCACATAATTCTTCCTGAGACTTAAGGAATTAAAAGATGTAAATAAAAAACATTTTGGATATGCTCCCTGTTTTAAAAAAAGTCAAGCTGAACATATGCTACTTTTACTGTCTTCCTAAATGCCAACAAAATGAAAGTAAAAGGAGTAAAATTAAATAGTAACCCCAAAAGGACAAGGAGAGCGAGAGGTGGCAGTCACAAAATGTTGAAAACTAGATGGCAGACAGACAAGTGGGAATTAAGGAAGAAGAGCCAAAAAAGCTCAAATTTAAGCCAACTACAGGGCAAGCCCAGAATTGGATCAACTTGCACAGCTAAATCCTAAAAAAGCTCAAAAATGAAAACCATTCTATTATCTTGACCCTTTAACTTGCATGTCTTTCCCCTATCAAAGCAGTGATAGTACATAATAGGAGATGGGTCTGCACACAAATTCAAGTGACAGACTAGGATCTGTGCAGACTCCCTGTACCCTCTGAAAATAGGCTGTATATAAGGCCAGGCTATACCAAATAGCCTTCCCTGGAGATGTTTCTTTCACTACAGGGTAAGCCCTTTACTGCCACCATTCCAAATAGCAGTTGCCACCCAAACCTCTCCTGGGACTCAGGCATGCTGGGGCGTGTCTACATCAAAGATAAATCTGGCTCAAAGTCAAGTACTTTTAGAAGAAGCTATCTCTCATTGACCTGAAACACACATAGGCTGGGGATTTAGCTCAGTGGTTCTGGGGCCTGGCTAGCAAGCACAAGGTCCCAAATTCGATCGCAGGTATCACATACCACAATGCTGGATGTGGTGACTCACACCCACCAGTCAGTACCACACATCACAATGCTAGGCATGGTAGCTTAGGCCTGTAATCCAAGCACTGGGAGGCAGAGGCAAGAGGATTGCTGTAAATCTGAGGCTAGACTGGGCTACACAGTGAGCTCAGGGCCAACCTGAATTACAAAGCAAGACCCTGTTCTCAAAAAAAAAAAAAAAAAGCATGAAAAAAAAATCTCTGTTTTGAGAATTAGATAATAGCAGAAACTCTTACTAATTTATAATTATGCAAGAATATTACAAACTTCATATGTTACAGAAATCTGCAGGATACGTATTGTTTGCATTATAATCATGTGGCTCAAAGAACCTATTGATTTACTTAAAATAAACTTCTTACTTCATTATATAAAACACTTAGTTTATCTCTTTCTGCTGTCAATAATTTAACATTGCTCTGTATATCTTCCATATATTTTTCAAATCTTTCCAGCATACACTGTAGTTCATCTCTTTCTCTTGTGACCAGAAGAATTTCTGAATTGTAATCACCCTGAAACATAATTGTATCACATAGTTGTCACAAAGATGTTGGTGATGAGACTGAACAAAAAGACAAAAAGACATACATTATAAAGTAAATAAGCAGATAAAAGCCCTGGAAATACTGGGTAAATTGTGTGGCCTGCAGTTCCCAGGAAGGGACTCAGTCACCAGTGACACCACGTGATCAGGTTCCATCACATGCGTTGAGAGCTTTCTGGAGCTGTTTATGTTGGTGGTACTTAAAGTGTAAGTCCTGGAACAAAAGCATCAGCAAAGTCTAGGAACTTGATACGTGTACAAATCTGGGGGCCTAGTCCAGACTTATCAGAAACATTGAGGGTGGGGTCTATACGTGTGTTTTATCAACCCTTCCATGTGATTCTGGCATGTCACCGTTTCTGAGAACTACTAGTTTACCATCCTTTCCAAGCAAGGGGCAGGGAGAGGAAGGGTGTGCCTGTCACCCAGTCTACATGACAGCACAGCACACTCTCGATGTTCCCACAACTGAATATTAAGATCAGCTTCCAGCCTCAAGTGTCCCAGCTTCACAGCTGTATTTCTGCACTCAAATAAAAGTAAACATTTTCTGCCAGGCAGCATATAACAAAAATATGCATACAATTCTAGAACAACTTAAAAGACTCACACTTTTGTTATTATAAAAAAAATACAGTAAATTGATAGTATTTCAATGTTAAAGTACTAAATGTAGAAGGTCCAGGCAGAGATAACCTAATAATTTGATATACTGGAAAGTTTCAGCCTCTATTACTCAATATCTACTCTGTATGTACTGTGGACTTGCTAAGGAGCTGCTCACTGTCTCCTTGGAAACGAGGTATTTTCCTGATTAAACAAGCAAAACTCAAGGCACAGTAGATGAGATTGGCTATCTTGACCCCTTAAAGGACAAGATGTTTTACAGCACAAAGAAGATTAGGATTTCAGAATTTAAGGGCTAATACTATAAAAGAAAACTTGCAACTTGACTATATCTAATTAAGGAAGCAGTCTACATAGTCTAGAGAACTTAATGAATAAAGATTTGGCATTATTCTCATTACTAGAATTCAGTTTAAGTGTCACTTTGCGCAAAAAACCTTTCCAGATACTGGAATTTAATGTAGATCTCTTGCATTCCTGTACATTCATTAAGCCTTACCATAAATGAGATTTAAAAGTTCACTGTATGTTCAGTGCCCAGTGTGATACCTAACAAACCACTATTTTCCTAAGCATTTATTGGCTGAACTTAAACAAAAACTCTTAATTCTTATCTGAATATATCTTGTATAAAGATATTTATATCAGTGTTAATGTGTAATAGTTTAACTCCCCTTCACTACTCCATTACTTCCAGCACAGAAGCTAAGCATACACATGCCCAGCCCTGAAGGTGACAAGGACTGAAACTATCTATTTTAATATTCCACGCTTCATTCACAGTACTCAGCACTGGATTGGACTGGATTTGAGCCAGTAAATAATAAAGCAATGAACCATTTACTAGGAATCCTTCACTGGACCTTTATACAAATTATCTCACTTCATCTTCACAAAGTGTCATAGTTATGTACTTACTCCCTTTTGCAAATCATGAAACAAGTTTACACAAAGTTAGGTAATTTCTCCCAGGTTACAATGTCTGTTTGTGGAACTATAACTTGTATAAGAGTCCAAACTACAAAGCACTTTCTACTTCACTATTCTCAGTGGGAACCTTGGCGAATACAAGGGGAAAGGGAATAGGACCCTCCCAGCACAGATAAGAATCAACAAGATTTTATCGATGAAGGTCACTGACATTAAAAATGCCAGTTTTTTTCTGAGTTACAACAATCTGAGGAAGCTGTATGTAACATTCTGCCATAAAATAGGTTGAGGACTTAAAGCTAGTACCAAATTCAGCTTCTGGGAAGTTTTTATTGTTTATCCATAAAGTGCTCCCGATGTGCTCACATAGGGAATGTATTCCTTAGTTTCCAGAACTCATAACTGCTTTACACATCACGCTTTTCACTCATGTATTTATTCACTATTTCCCTCCATGCTGGAATTTATTATTGGGGTTCTGAAAATATTCTGAATTCCCTAAAATGCATTTTTTTGGGTCTATAACTGGTACTATAATATTTCAGTAACATAAGCTAAAGGGTAGAAAATGTGTCTCCTAACTGCACCAGTATCTAACCAATATCTCTCACTTGTGTTTCTACTGTGAATCTATACCACACAACTGAGTCAAATATTTAGAACAAAAGCTTTGAGATTTTTATCTATTCAATGCTCGTGATTAAACTGATCAACAATTTTATGGAAGATCCTTCTACATAATGAAAATAATTAATTCAATGACTTATTTCCCCTAAGTCTTAAGAATATATGAAACATAAAAACAATTCAGTAAACATAAGCTTGCACTGTATTTTCTCACCAGTTTACTTTGTATATAGCTAACAGCATGATGTTTAACAAATATCAATCAAACTTTAACCATTAACCAATGAGATTAAAAAGCAAAGATTACCAGGAGACAAAAAACTATCTTAGAATGGACAAAAAAAAGACATAAAGTATGATATTTCAAGTTTTAATGACTTTCCCCTCAATTTCACTAGTTTTACTTAAGACATCAACAATATTAATGCCATATTAAGAATACAGATGATGTTTATAGGACACTGCAAATAATACTCAGGAAAATGATTTTAAACTCTCTTGAATCATGATAAACTTTAAATAATATATACAATGGGAGAGCGAAATGATATACGGGCCTACAGGTATGGCAGAGGGGCAGAGAGCTGGTCTAGCATGCACAAGGCCCTGGGTTCGATCTTCATCACCATAAAACAAAACAAGACGAGGAGGGGGAAGAAGGGGAGGAGAAGGAAGTAGCAGTGGCAGCAGAAACAGTAGAAGAAAGAAGCAGGAGGAGGAGGAAGAAAAGAACAAGAAGAATAAACAAAACTATATACACAGAGTGAGTATCTCTATCACCCATTTTTTGTAGATGGGGTCTTGCTAAGTTGCCCAGTTGGGCCTTAAGCTTTCAATCTTCTTGCTTCAGCTTCCCAAGAAGCTGGGACTGTAAGACCCCTTGCACTCAAGGTGAACATCTTTAAACTTTGAACATCCAGTTGTAACAAATAGAAAAATTTGCATATTACCTGCTTTTAATTTCTATCATCTCCCACAAATGATTAATAGGAAAGGTGTCTGGTCAGTACAATGTGACATGCCTTTTTGAGTGATCTAACTAATGCTGGAGTAACATGAAGCCATAATGCCTGCCATGTGGACAAAGCCATTCTCCTCCCAGGGAGATAATACAGCTGATACAAAAACTCAATTTTAGAAACGGAGGAAACATTGAGCAGTAGAAGCCTCTGGGTTCTACTTTCCGGAAGTCATGAATAAGCTATTCAACCTTTCTTTAATTTCCAGAAGTTGGTATGTTACTTTTTGTTGACTGGTTCTCCTAATTAATGCGGAGTTCCCATAGAACAGGTCATGGAGGAAAATAGAAATAAAAATCAAGACTTTTAAAAAGTACATATACACAAATTAGATTTAATACTATAAAACAGTAAAGTTTCTTAATTCTTATAAAAGGTTATTACCTTTTCTGGTGTTTTAAATACTGCAATTTTTTCACGTGCACAATTCATAGAGCAAGATCTTCTCTGTATTATATGTTGAAGTCTTTCTAGCTCTCTTTTATAATAATCCCGTTCTTCTTCTATACCTTTAAGAAATGTATCTAAACGAGAAGGTAACTTGTCTCGACGTTTTATTCCATGTTCTAGCCTCATTCTCTCAACTTCCAAAGTAAGTTCTCTTTCTGCAATTTAAAGTAGTTAAAAAATAAAAAATGTTCTATCTATAATGTAAATTAGCTAAATAAATAACATAAGTAATTTTAGAAAGAATGCTGCTAAGGGTCAGGATGGCCAAGCAGTCTAAGGAGCTGCGTTCAGAAAGAATGCTGCTAGAAATCATGAAGTATTTTGTATCACTTTTCATGATTTTAAGTACCAGATATAACAACTGAGAGAAGAAACAAAAAAGCAAAATATCAAAGTTTAAACAAAGTCTAATAAAGTCTCATTTTTGTCTAATAGTATGAATACTATTTAGTATAAGAAACCAAACAATAAATGACAAAATGAAGCAATAATTATACTTTCTAGGCATCTGAAATTAAACTAAAAAATCTGCAAACAATTACAATATGAGCAATTTTTTTTTTTTTTTTTTTTGGAGACAGGGTCTGTCTTTGTAGTTCAGGCTGGCCCTGAGCTCACTATGTAGCCCAGGCAAGCCTCAAACTCAGCAGTCCACCTGCCTCTGCCTCCTGAGTGCTGGATGACAGGTACAAGCCACCATGCCTGGCACTGTGGTACGTCATCCTGACTGCTGGTGGGTGTGAGCAGCAGGGATCGAATCAGTGACCTTGTGCTTGCTAGGCAGTCATTGGAACCACTGAGCTAAATCTCTGGCCCCAATATGAACAAATTTAACATTATGTTTGAATTTAATATAGTATACACATATATAACAAAGAGATCAAAATAACTCAGGTCTTTTCCAAATAAACAACGTTAATAGTTTTTACCTAAGAAATCACCTTTTCATGGGTCAGAAGTAACTAAATACAGTACTGGCAATTCTATAGAGTTCAATCTAATTTAAGGGATGCTCATTACAACTTTGAGACATGGAAGGATTGCTCATGATGTGTTCTGATTCACTCCGTATTCTGCATAGGTATTCAGCATTTATTATATGCCAAACACTGGGTAAAGATTCCAGTATAAAAATCAGCCTTGGTGCCGGCCAGGTGTGGTGGCTCACACCTGTAATCCCAGCACTTGGGAGGCAGAGACAGGAGGATTGCTGAGTTCGAGGCTTGCTTGGGCTACACATTGAGCTCAGGGCCAGCTTAAACTACAAAGCAAGACCCTGTCTCAAAAAATAAATAAATAAAATCATAGCCATGGTTGAGGATTTAGCTCAAGTGGTACTGCACTTACCTTGGAAGCACAAGGGCTCAAGTATGATACCCGGTGATGCAAAAAAAAAAAAAAAAAAAAAAAAAAAAATATATATATATATATATATATATATATATATATATATATATATATATATATATATATCATAGCCAAGATCAAGTATGCTAATGGAAGCAGGTTAAAAGCTACAAATGAATCATGTGTAATGCAAGATGAAAGAAGAACTGGGAGATTCTCCCCAAAAAGGAATGACCAAAGAGGTAAGAAAAAGGTAGAAGGGAAAAAGAGTTATGTTAAATACTAAGAAGTCAAAGAAGCTAATGAAAGAAAAGTGTCCAGCAGATTTAGCATAAAAGACTTGAGGGCCAGAGGGTTAGCTCAGTGGTTCCGGCGCCTGCCTCGCAAGCACAAGGACCTGAGTTCGATCCCCAGTAACCACATATAATGCTGGGCGTGGTGGCTCACGCCTGTAATCCCAGCACTCGGGAGGCAGAGACAGGAGGATTGCTGAGTTCGTGGTGGCTTGCCTGGGCACCATAGTGAGCTCAGGGCCAGCCTGAACTACAATGTGAGACCCTGTCTCAAAAAAAAAAAAAAAAAAAAAAAAAAAAAAGACTTGAATAATGACCTCAACAAGAGCAGGTGCTTTTGTTTTTTTGTACTGTTTGTTTGCTTGCTTCTGGTGGTGGTGGGGATTGAATTGAGGAGCCTTTACACTAAGTTATATATCCCTAGCCCTTTAATTTTGAAATGGGTATGTGCTAAGTCACTACATTTTCTAGGCTGGACTTGAACTTGCAATCCTCCCAATTCAGCTTCCCAGACTGCTGGGATTATAGGCACGCCCAGCTAATAAGGCCGGTTCTGTTGATGAGGTGGAGACAGAAACCAACCTGAGTAAACTGAGGGGCTCAGGGGTAGTGGGTGATCAAACGGAAACAGACAAACATGGATGTTAGGCGACAAGATTGCATTTCCTTAAGAGATTCTTTAATTTTGTTCGTTTCAGAGGTCATCATCTTAGTTTTAATTGCATTTTCTAAGGACTGCTTCTATTGCAAAGGTTCACTTGCAAAGTATGACTTGAAGGATTATTCTATGGCAGTCAAAAATAGAAAAGAAGGTGTCCAGGATTTAGTTCAGTGTTTGGAGTGCCTGCCTTGCAAGTGCAAGGTCATGAGTTCAATCCCCAGTACAAAAAAAGAAAGTGAAAACCAAAAACCAAAAAAACAAAGAAGATAACTCTTAATTAAGGCCCCACAGGGAGAAAGATTTCTATCTTTAAAAGTATAGTGTCTAATATGGTTGTCAGTTCACAGTAAACATTCAACACATTTATCAAAGACCTTCCACTAAGAAAACTAATATATCAAGAGCAAATCACATTCATTCTAAAGTTATTAAAAAATAATTATTAACATTGTATATCTTACCTGTAACTGTAAAACTTTCCATTTTCTTGCTAAGTCTTTGCTTTTCTTGTTCAAGTTGATGAATAACAGTTTCCAGGTCTGATTTTAGAAGGAGTTCATCATTCAGTCTCTCTTTTTCTTTATGGCATAAATCTAATTCCTGAAAATGTTAATACTATGATTAAGATTTCAATAATGTTTAGCTGGGCGTGGTGGCTCACACCTGTAATCCCAGCACTTGGGAGGCAGACACAGGAGGATTGCTGAGTTCGAGGCTTGCCTGGGCTCCATACTGAGCTCAAAGCCAGCCTGAACTACAAAGTGAGACTCTGTCTCAAAAAAAAAAAAAAGTTAAAAGATTTCTAGTAACTTTTAAAACATGTTACTTTACTTTTATTTTTAATGGTGCTAGAGCTTGAACCTAGGGCCTCAAGCATGCCTGCTGGGCAAGTGCTCTACAATGAACCACATCCCTACCCCTTTTCTTTTTATTTTGAGACAGGGTCTTACAAAGTTGCCCAGGCTAGTTTTGAACTTGTGATTCACCTGTGCTCAGCCTTCCCAGTACGTGGGATTATACAGATGTGCCACAAACTCTGGGCTTTAAAACAATGATTATTTTTATATGTATGTTTATTTGTTTTGAGACAGGGTCTTGCTTTGTAATTCAAGCTGGTCCTGAACTCACTATGTATCCCAGGTTAGCCTCAAACTCAAGCAATCCTCCTGCCTCTGCCTCCCAAGTGATCAGATTACAGGCATGAGCCACCATCCGTGGCATTGTGTTGTGTGGTACTGATTGCCGGTGGGTATTTGTCACCATGCCTGGAATTGGGGTGTGTGATTACCAGGGATCAACCTTGGGAACTTGCACTTGCAAGGCAGATGCCAGAACCACTGAGCTAAATCCCCAGCCCCAAAATAGGTTATCTTTATAAGCACATTTATATAACAGTAATTCACATGTGCATGTGTGTGTGTGTGTGTGTGTGCGTGCACGTATGCACACATTTTAATCAGTTTCAACTGAAGGTAATTATCAACTGCAGCAAAAAGTACCACAAATATCCAAATATCACTAATGCTCCTTTGAGAATGGTAGAATTATTAGATTTTATTTTCCTTGGTTTACCATATTGTTCTGCTTTTTTTTTTTTTTTGAGACAGGGTCTCGCTTTGTAGTTCAGGCTGGCCCTGCGCTCACTATGTAGCCCAGGCAAGCCGTCGTGAACCCAGCAATCCTCCTGTCTCTGCCTCCCGAGTGCTGGGATGACAGGCGTGAGCCACCATGTCCGGCACTGTGGTATGTGGTATTGATTGCTGGTGGGCGTGAGTCTCCACACCCAGCATTGTATGTGGTTTCCGGGGATCGAACTCAGGACCTTGCGCTTGCGAGGCAGGCGCCGGAACCACTGAGCTAATCCCCTGGCCTAGTTCTGCTTTTTCTAATTGAGTATGTAGTGATGGAATAAAAATTTAAAGCTTATGTTTAAAACAAGGTAGTGGTATCTTAGATAGAAAACCACTGGGTTTATGCATACAAAAATCAACAAGTATTTGACCATATTCTATGTATCAGTGTATGGCTTCCTTTTCAAATGACACTGCAGTGAGACTGTATAAAGAGTATACATAGTAAGAATGAAACACATGAAAATTAGTATCTATCTTTGCTCCTAATCTTGCAAAAAAGTCCAACTTAACAGGTTATTGAAAACAACAATAACAAAAAACCTCAGTCTTCTAGGGACTACTCAGTTTCAGCAAAATGTCAGCAAAATATTCTTTCTCCTGGGCCTGGAACTGACACTGTAAATAAGTTTCTGCTAGGTTACTATTTTCCTTATCAGAAGACTACAATAAACAAGCAGTAGGGCTTAGGAAAATGGTTTGCATACATCAAAGTTATTAAAAGAGGACTTTAACAATAGTAAATACATCAATTACCAATTTCTGATTTTAATATGAGTACATTAACAAATCACAAAGTACTTAACAATGTTAAATTCCTTGCAGATTTTTTACATATGAATTTCACTTGCAAAGCTATTACAACATAAAAGATTAAAGAATTATAAAAATAGAAAACTGCATAGCCACACATTGGAATGCTACAATGTACATGAACCCTGAAAAGAAGCCGGACACAAGGGGCTGCACATTGCATGATTTAATTTGCATGGAATAGTCAGAATAGACAAATATTATGAACTGGAAGTAGATGAATGGTTTTCAGGGGAGCAGAGCAGGACAGAGAGCGGCTACTAAGAAAGTGAAGTTTCTTTTGAAAGTGATAAAAGTGTTCTGCATTTAGGTGGTAGTGATGGTTGCACAACTTTGTGACTACTAAAAACACTGTATGAAGAGTAAATATAATATGTAAATCAAATCTCAAAATACATATATAAAAAAAGGCAAAAAATTTTATTAAAAATGCCATTATTACAATATGGCATCAAAGGCTATCCTTTCAGGGATCATTTTTATAGTTGACTATAATACAACATCAACTTACCAACTGCAATTTTGCTACTGTTTCTTCAAGATTCCGCATTTCACAGAGGTTCCTTTTAATCTCTTTCTAGGAATAAAAGGCTTATTAGGTAGACATCTAGAGATCTAAAAATACTTATCACTATGCCTCTGTGTAACAATTTTTTTTTTTTTTCTGGAGACAGTGTCTTGCTTTGTAGTTCAGCCTGGCCCTGAGCTCACTATGTAGCTCAGGCAAGCCTCAAACTCAGCAATCCTCCTGCCTCTGCCTCCTGAGTGCTGGGATTATAGGCATGAGCCACCACGCCCAGCACTGTGGTATGTTACTGAGGATCGAACCAGGGACCTTGCACTTACTAGGTAGGCATTGGAATCACTGAGCTAAATCTCCAGTCCTCTGTAGTAATTTTTATAATGTTTCATGTTCTCTCACTAGTAAGATCTGATGCTTTAGTCCTACTGCTCAGTTTCAGTGAAAAGGGTACAAGATCAAGAATTCTCTTTAATAATCTGCAATACTGAATGCTTACAGGGAACTATTTGTAACATCAGAAAGAAAAGGGCCCCTGAGAATCTGTTTTTGTTGTATTCTGGTAGGACTTTCATTAAGACTTGAATTTCATGATATATTGTATCGTACTGTCATTCCTAATTTTACTATCTTATTTACTTTTTCCCACCTGCTTTTACCAATCTGGATCCTCTATATCACAACTGAGAGAGTAGAAAGACAAAATGAAAATAATATTGCCGGGCCAGAGGGCTAGCTCAGTGGTTCCTGAGTTTGATCCCCAGTAACCACATACAATGCTGGGCGTGGAGACTCACGCCCACCAACCATCAATACCACATACCACAGTGCTGGGCATGGTGGCTCATGCCTGTAATTCCAGCACTTGGGAGGCAGAGACAGGAGGATTGCTGAGTTCAAGGCTTGCCTGGGCTACATAGTGAGCTCAGAGCTAGCCTGAACTACAGAGACCCTGTCTCAAAAAAAAAAAAGAAAATACTATTGCCCAAGAAGAATGTTCTAATAAGTCTCGCTGTCACTTCTGAGCATTGTCCAGGGCCATAAGAGGCCATGTTCAGCATACTGGAAGGAGATGCCCAGCACAGAAGATGCGAAAGGTCGAAAGAGAGAGGGATGAATGCTGGGCGTGGTGGCTCACGCCTGTAATCCCAGCACTCGGGAGGCAGAGACAGGAGGATTGCTGAGTTTGCGGCGGCTTGCCTGGGCACCATAGTGAGCTCAGGGCCAGCCTGAACTACAAAGCGAGACCCTGTCTCCAAAAAGCAAAAAAAAAAAAAAAAAAAGAGAGAGGGATGAGTTTTATGATAGAAGTCAAAGTATAAATATGTAAGCAAAATTGTGTTAATTATATCTTTCACCATACTGCTTTAGGGTTTCTTGAGGTTTCATATAAATTTTAGAACTTTATTTTGTTCTTTTTAATGCTATTGAAAATGAGATTAATTTCCTTTTTGGAACTTTTTTCTTGTTAGTGTATACAATTATGCTTAATTTTTATGTGTTGATTTTGTAACCTGCAACTTTGCTGAATTCATTTACTAGTTCTACTCCTTTTTTTTTTTGGTACAATCTTTAGGGTTTCCACATGTAAGATCATGCCTTCTGAGACCAGAGATAATTCTACTCTTCACTCCCATTTTGTATGCATGTTCTCACCTAATTCTTCTGGGTGGGATATCTGGTACTCTGTTTAAGAGACAGGAAAGTATTCTCTTGGTTTTGAAGTAAAGTTTCGGTTTTTCAGCTACAAGTATCACATTTGCTATGGGCTTTTTATGACTGCTTTTTATTATAATGAGATTTCCTTCTAGTCTTCTAATTAGCAGAGGTGACACTGTAAAAATAGCTCCATTATAGAGCAGCAGGCTCCAAACTGTTTTATATGTACTCCTGACACGAAGGGTTTCCAAGATTATGTACAACAAAGGTATGCACACGTAATTTTAAGGAATCAATACCTAAATCCTTGACTTGTATTCAGCCTGTAAGACAAATGACATACCTAAGAACTTGCTTATGGTCAGCCTCAGCATCATTTGAGTCCCTTATCATCCCCCCTTCACAACTGTCTACAACTGTCTTTCTTACACTGTTCTAAGGCATACATCTCACTCATGTCACAGTGGTACAGTTCTGAGATATACTTTTGGAGCAGCAGATAAAAAGATAATCTGAAATGCTGGGGCTAGCTAGAACCTTTACATAAGACAATATATTCTTCCATTACACTTCAGTGAGGGATGTATTATCAATAATATATTTTATTTTTTTAAAATATTTACTGACATTTGTGGTTTATGTGCTATTTTGACCCACTGATCACTGTTTAATGATAAAATTATTCAGAGGAAAATGTTAACACTTTTACTTTGCAGCCACAGGAAATTTTTTCAATTCATATACTTTTTATTCTATGCAGGTATCATGGATTGATCATAAAAAGATAGCCAAGCATAAAATAGGATAAAATTTTGCAAAGATTTCAAGGAGAAAGAGTCATTTAGCTTTCACTGGTTACAACTGGCTTCATGAGATTAGTTTTAAGAGGTCAAATTTTATGATAGAACAGAATTCTTATCCTTTAGAACTTAAAGATGAAAAATGTTAGCCTCTGACATACCAATGTGCAAGAACGTGTACTTTGAAAACACTTTTAAAAGGTTCTTGAGTGAAGAATTACAGGGCAAGCTTTATAGGCTTTTTCAAAATGCAGAGTTAAACTGGGCGTGGTGGCTCACACCTGTAATCCCAGCACTCAGGAGGCAGAGACAGGAGAATTGCTGAGTTCGAGGCTTGCCTGGGCTCCATAGTGAGCTCAGGGCCAGCCTGCACTACAAAGTGAGACCCTGTCTTAAAAAAAAAAAAATTCAGAATTAAAAGAAATTTTGACAAAGATAGCACAGACTTAGACTAGGTGTGCTCTTGAAAAACTCTCAACTAGAACAAATGCAATTGTTTAGAGGGTGTAAACAATCCTTAAGAAAATCTTGAACTGCCAAAAGAAAAGAAAAACAACATGTACGCAAAATCAATCAAAAACCTAGATACGGATCTCAAAAGGCCCGGTCTTCACTGTGTCTGGGGAGAAATTAACCCCACAACTAGACAGATTACCTTTGCCTCCCCAAGCTCTTTTTCAGCAGTTTCAAGCACTTCTTCTTTATGTCTTTCTAGCTGCTGTGCTAACTGGTCTATTTCAGTTAATTCTTGGCAGAGTTTTTCATTTTTGTTACTTAAATCAACTACTTCAGTCGCCACGGTTTCCTTGGTTTCCATAAGCTCTTGAATGTGCTTCTCCAGATCTTTATTAGCTTGCTGAAGAAAGTCAACCTAAATTGAATTTGTAGCCAGAAAATATTTGAAATGGAAAATTATTCTAAATTCTGGATTATAAAAATATTTCAAAAATCTGTATTTTTAGAAGATAGTGAAATTAAAACTATAGCTATTTTATATTTGTAAACTTAAACACTGATTTTATTTGCAATATGACAATATTTCCCTTAATGAAAATACATATTCACTGGCTTTGGTTTTCAAGCACGGAAGGAAAGAGTAAGAAAGAAATCTGTATGATTTTCCCCCAACACAGTATCTAAAAAATATGACAAGGGTATCACAATGATGACATTAAATTGTTCTGTTTAGAATATAGTAGCCACTATCATCTACACATGGCTACTGAGCACTTGAAATCTGCTTAATCCAAAATGAGATCCAGTGGGCTATAGCTCAGTGGGAAAGCACTGACTGCAAAATGAGATGTGCTACAAATCTAAAATATACACAAATTTCAAAGTACTGGTTAAGGAAAAAAGAATAAAAATATCATAAGCTGAAATAAGATTTAGGATGTACTAGATTCTGGATGTACACTATTAGAATTCAATGCACTTCTTTTTTGTTTTTGTTTTTGTTGAGTTTTTTTGGTACCAAGGATCAAATTCAGGATCTTGCTGATTGCCAGGCAGATGTGACACCACTGAGCTACATGCCCAGCCCTGCACCCCTTTTTATTTTCCTAAATGGCTAGCGGAAAACTTTAAATATATTTTGCTCACATCACATTTCTACTGGACAATGCTGTGCTGTCACTCACTGTATTTTGCTTACAGGTGAGGGAGTACTGACAGATATAAGTATCTAAAGGTTTCATGTCATACAATGTAGAACTCTCCAGCTTTTTCAATCTTATGTCAAATGCATCGTTTATATACCAATAAAAATATTATTATTATTTAAATAATAAATAATATATAAATAATATATTAATATAAATATATAAATAATATATTTATACAAATATATTAATATAAATATAATAATATAAATAATATATAATATAAATATAATAATATATAAATATTAATATAATAAATAATAAATAAATAAATATTATTTAATAATATTATTAAAATATTTTTATTGGTTTGAGAAATATATGACATACACATTCCTATGCAATTTATATATGTAAGTGATATATAATTTGTTTATTAAAAACCATTACATTTCCTTTGCATTACAAGACACATAAAATTTTAAATATAAAAAGCCATCAAGAAGAGTATCTCCTCATATAAAGATAAGCTTCACTAGTACATTTTGGTATGGTCTCAGTGTTCTCTCTTTTTAAGAACGCATATAGAGTTTTTAAGAAGCAAACTGAAGCCCACACTGTGTCCACAGCTTATTCTAAATTTTTAGCATTATGGTGTATCTTAATTCCTGTCTATTTTTTTTTTTTTTTGAGACAAGGTCTTGCTTTGTAGTTCAGGCTGGCCCTGAGCTCACTATGTAGCCCAGGCAAGCCTCGAACTCAGCAATCCTCCTGCCTCTGCCTCCCAAGTGCTGGGATGACAGGCGTGAGCCACCACGTCTGGCCCTGTCTAATTATTTTTATTGGTACATTTTACTGGTACATTATATATACATATCACAATTACACTCCACATCGAGAATTTGTACCAGTATATAACACGACTTAATTCTCATTTTTCTCCCTCCCCTACTCACCCTACCTCCCCCCACCCCTACATACATAAGCATTGTTTCCTTTTTTACCATCAATTTTTTTCTTTCTTCATTTCTTACCCCTAAACTCCATTACCCTTTGAATATTTACTATTTCACAAAATCAATCTTTCATTCTAGAACACATTTATAACTTGTTTCTCATACCTGAGAAAATATACAACATTGACACATCTGTGACCTATTTATTTCACTTATGAGTAGGTCCTGAAGGTACGACCATTTGTCACTATTTTTTAAGAACAAGGTTTTTCAGTTGTTGTACCTTATTTCTAGATACCTGGGCTCTATCAAATTTTTTCCACTGTAAACAATACCTTAAAGGATATCATTGCCATTTTTACAAACCCAGGACCAAGATAAACACTGATTTATATACACAGTGACACAGTGGTGGGAGCCATTACCTGCACATTCAAACGAGCAATCAGCTTCTCATTGGTTTTATTTCTCGTCTCCAGAGACACAACATCTGGGGAGCGGCCACCATCCAAAGCCACGGACAGTCGCTCTATCTCTCGTTCTCGCAGCTCAATCTGCGAACACAGTCACACTGTCTATCACCTTGAAAATATCTGGCTCTGAACCAAATGGTTGATACCGAACATTTATTTGGACATGTTTTTCTTATGTCTCACAATGTATATGAGAGATTATCACTCACATTTGTGTTCATATGCATAATGCATACACATTGGAGCAAAAGGATGTTAATTTAAGTACTATCAATGTCACTCTGTAAGTATTTTCTTTCTTTTTTTTGCATTGCCGGGGATCAAACTCAGGCCCTTGTGTTTTCAAGGTTGGCGCAGTACCACTTGAGCTAAATCCCCAGCCCTTCCTTCTATTTTGCGTTTTTTTCCCCCTCCTGTAAGAATGAACAATTGACCATATAAAAACAAACTTGTCACCAGACTGTATACATGTTCAAGTACTAGAACTAAGTCTGAACTACTTCAGTGTCTAGTAGAAAAAATGGGCCATAAATGTAAAACACAGAGGCTGGGGATTTAGCTCAAGTGGTACTGAGCCAATCTTGGACACACAAGGGCCCAAGTTCAATCCCCGGTACCACAAAAATAAAATTAAATAAATAGATAGACAGACAGATAAATGTATGTATATAAAACACAAAGAAAACTGAGTTATTGCTTCTGACTCTCAATACTAAAAGAGGTAAGTGGGTCAACTTAATTATCTGTTACTTAGAAAACAACAAGTCTATGGCCATATCATCCTGAACATGCTCAGTCTCATCTGATTTCCAAAACAAAAGATAAATAACTAAAAAGTAGTTATATGAATTGATGCCAATTCAGTGTAAGAATTTAGAAAAACTCACATGCTTTCAAGCTTTGGTTTTCTTAAAAAAGGAACAACAAGAACAAAAGACAAGAAAAACCAGAACATTCAACAAAGAACTCAAGCACAAAACTAGGTATACAAAGATGAATAAAATATGGTCTCTCACTTTGAGGAACACATACCTTTTTACAGGGAAAACTAGCAAGTAAACCAATAACTGCTTTATTATCTAGTACTCAATGACATAATAAAGGAAATAGGTATTTGGTACCAAACTAGCTAAGAGATTTAGTTGGCTTGGTATGTGTTTCTGGAAATTATCAGACCTTATCAAACAAAGAGAGAGATATTCCAGGCAGGGACACAAAAGTAAAAAGCAATGTGGTATTCTGGAGTCACCAGAATTGGCTCAGTATGACTGTAACATAAGGTACAAGGGAACTCTGAGTTGGAGGTTAATCTGAAGGGTTAGGTATGGGGAAGAATAACCCCTTACCTATTAGGAGAACCTGAGCATACATATTACTAATTTTAAAGATAAAAATAGAAAGTTTATTTTCTCAGGTGGCATTACAAGAAGGGAAGATACTATGAGCTGTTGTTTTTTTATGTTTGGTTCTAGGATTGAATCCAGGTCTTTAGGCAAGGTAACCACACAGTCTATCCCTGAGCTATGCCCTAAGAGTGCAAAATTCAGAATATGTGCTAAGAAAAACAAAATAGACTCAAGCAAAAGAATAATAATAATAATAATTGATAGCAAAGGAGGCTCAACTAAGACTAATGACCACAATAAATTGGTTTTCCCAAACATGTCAACTGGCTCACAGAAATAAGAAGGATTGGCCACTTTCTGTCCATGAAATACTTGGAACAAAATGCGATAAAAGGATGATTATAAACTGAAAAATATCAGTAATAACCCAACTCCTGCATATTTGATGTGTTAAGCATCTTTTCATAAAAGCTAATTTCTGAGTTGACACGGTTTTTTTCTTTTGTCTCCATTTTAATCTGAATCATCTTCAAAGTACCTAATAAATTTAAGTTATACTAATAGGTTACATCTATATTTGTATCTACAGATCCTTCCACTCCAAAACATGCAGCAATGTGCAGAACATGAAAAATGTACTACTCAATTTAAAATTGAATAAGCACATTAAGAAAGAAATCTCATGATTTAGCCAAGATGTCAACAGAAAGTACAAAGGATGAAGCTTGGTGTGTTTACACCATAACTCCTTGTCCTTCATCAGGAAACTGCTTTGAGTCATTCATGCTTTTAGAGAAAACATACAAACAATCCCACAGAAGAATGATTTCCAGACAGGTTTATATTCAAAATAACAAAATCTATAAAAATAAAATAATAAAGACAAATATAAAACCTATTTGGGTAGACAAATGTTTCACCATAAAGAAAAACAGAACAAAATGAAAATATTACTATTCATCTCAAAGAATAATGAAGAAAAGGGACCATCTGAGTCATTCGTATCATTAACTATATTCATAAATGATGGAAAAGGTAAAGGCTGTATAAAAACAGTAATTAGTAATGTAAAATGTAACTCAGTCCAGTAATGACTGGTACTTCTATCTCAATCTCAAACGGCCAGATAAGAAAGACCCTACCTGCTTGTTGTAATCAATCACACCACTTTCCATCACTGCTAACTTTTCCTGTAGCTGGTGGACTTCCTGCTGAAGTTCCTGGATTCTGAAAGGCATTTATAAGTAATATCAATAGATGTGAAGAAAAATAACAAGAAATAGGTTATTTTATAAATTTTATACTTCCTGCTTCTCGGTGAGGGACCAGTACTGTGTCAAATAATCCCAGTCTCAAAATGAATATAGTATTTTCTCATCTTGGAGAGTTAATTTTGTTAGACTAAAAACCAAGCAGAAAATAATTTGAAACTTAGATACATTATACAATAAAATATTTCACTATTGAACTTTGATCCTTAGGACAACTCTTAGGGGTCCTGTTGCTTTCTCTTAGGTTTGAAAAACTGATAAACAGGGCCAGGGATTTAGCTCAGTGGTTCCAGCATCTGCCTGGCAAGCACAAGGTCTAAATTTGATCTCCCGTATTACATATCTCCATGCCAGGCGTGATGGCTCACACCTATAATCTCAGGACTCAGGAAGTAGAGGCAGGAGGATTGCTGCAAGTTCAAGGCCAGCCTGTTCTACATAGTGAGTTCACGCCCAGTCTGAACTACAAAGTAAGACCCTATCTCAAAAAACAGGAAGGAAGGAGGGAGGGAGGGAAGGAGGGAAGGAAGGAAGGAAGGAAGGAAGGAAGGAAGGAAGGAAGGAAGGAAGGAAGGAAGGAAGGAAGGAAGGAAGGAAGGAAGGAAGGAAGGAAGGAAGGAGGAAAGAAAGAAGGAAAGAAGGAAGAAAAGAAGGAAACTTACAAATAATTTAATCCAAAATTCAGAACATCATTAAGTGAAAATAAGGGGCTAAAATGTGGTTTAAGATAATTAGCCCTATATTATCTAATAAACAACTGAAATCCTGGAAAGAAAAATATTGAGATAAAGGGAATTTTCCAAGTAACAACAAAATGTCCACTCCTTCTGAAACCTTTAAATTCTAAGAGAATGAAGTTTTTGTCCAAATTAACTTGATTCTTCAAGTACTGAAATGTATTTGCACTGCCTCAAAATGATATAATCTGTTTTTGTATTGGAATGATGCATTCTGAACCCAAATCTACTTTTAAGAGCTATTTTTCCATGGGGTGGAGGAATGAGGCTGAACACAGCTTATTCAAGATCAGATGAGATCAAAAGCCTTCAGGCTTGGATGGCCAGAGATTACAGCTTATTCCTACTACTACTGGAACCAGTTTTCTGCCAGCCTGATTTAGAACAGTATATATGTAATGTACTCCTAAAGGCATGAATGTCTCTGAATACAAGCAAAACATGAAAACACTATGCCACTATGCCACCCAAATAATTCTTTAATACTTTAATAGCACAGTAACTGACAAGCCCTAGCTTATATCTTTAATGGAAGATTAAATCACAAAATATTTCAGTTAAGTAACTAAATAAACATAGATACACAAGGCTGTATGAGAAGAACTGAGTGAAGAGATCCTACCTGAATCTTCAACCAATGCTCTTTCAAAGATTAGTATTAATACTAATAAACCAGGATACTCCTCTATACTCTCTGCATCATCCACAAAGTAGTATGTGCACCCTTTCCACACTTGTGAATGCTCACGCAGCTACCTCCACGGTGTCACTAGAGTGTGCTCACTTGGTCCTTTGAATGAGTTTTCTAAATAGCATTTCATGTATTTCCCTGGCCTCATTTCCTCTACTGAACTACAAGCTTCTCATGTTGACACCCTTAGAACACTTGCAGTGTCTTGCCCAAGAGGCTTACTGAATTTTAATTAAATGAAACATATCTGATTCCAATGTAAGAAAATACAAATATAGAGCTACAGGAAATTGTGAGATAGGAATTTCAAGCCTAGTTATAGATATACTCATACCCAGCTAGCATTTGAAAATGCTAAAATGTTAAATCTAAAGTAACAAAGACTCCTATAAAAGATAACTAACTTAGAAATGAAACTTAACAGCTCTGCTGCAAGAGGTTCATGATGGCACTAAATTATTTTAAAGTAAATACTGACAAAAACCTAAGATATACAATCTATTTAAAATTGAAGTTTCAGGCCAGGGATTTAGTTCAGTGGTTCTGGTCCTGTCTCGCAAGCACAAAGTACTGTGTTTGATCCCGGTAACTATATACAGCAGTGCTGGGCATGGTGACTCACACCCACCAGCAATCAGTACCACGTACCACAGTGCCAGGCATGTGGCTCACACCTGTAATCCCAGCACTCGGGAAGCAGAGGCAGGAAGACTGCTGAGTTCGAGGCTTGCCTGGGTTACATAGTGAGCTCAGAGCTAGACTGAACAACGAAGCTAGAACCTGCCTCAAAAAAAAAAAAAGCAAAAAACTGAAGTTTCAATTTTCTCATAAATGAAAATATGCTGTATCATTCAGAAACTGTTTATTGAGTGCCTGTGCACAGTTCTGTGCTGGATACCCGGAATACGAGATAAAAGCCTTCCTATCAATACATTTTTACAGCTCATCAGTGATCATTTAACTCATCACTGTTAATTTCTACTACTACTGGGTACTAGCCCAGGGCCCTGTCCATGCTAAGCACCCGCTATAACCGAGCTATGTTCCCAGCTCCCAGTGCACCTGTTATCAGCCACCTGCAGGAGGTCTGCGATGTAAGGGTCATCTGGCTGTGGCACCGGATAAGAACTGACTTCAGAGGGAGGAACTGGCTCATCAATTTGCATACGCTGGCGTCTAAATGCGATGCTTCTTTTCTTGCCACCTTAAAAAAAAATTGTGTCTTAAAAAAATTAAGAAACAAAATACTTCTAAATTAAATATTCTGGGTAGCTTTTGTAAAGTGAGTCTTACATCATATCACATATTGACAAAACACTTTCTCCTCTGTAGGTAAACACTCTGTTCGTTAAACAGCATATTCCTGAAAAGCTTAAGACAAGGCTATGAAACAGCATTCTACACTCTCTTGCTTGGCATACGTACTCTTCCTCCCTTAGGTGGGGATTGGGCTCGAATAAGACTAAACGCTGAATGTGCCTTGTGGTGTTCACTACTATGAGCTCAAGAATTCATCTCTAGCAAAAACTTAAGCAAAGAGCTTATGGCACTGAAAACCGAACACATATGCTTATGAAGCAGTATCAAGAGATCAGACAGCCAAAACTTTAGCAAAATTAGAAGATAATGGAATATCATTCTATACTATAAAGTCATGCTACAACCTGAATTAGTAGACAAGTAGTAGAAGTAATTTTTCTGATAGACCGACCTTGCTTTGGTCTACAACACACTTATTTTATAAACGTTTGGCCAAGATTAGAATTGTCCTTGAAAAAAACTAATAGATCTGTAAGAGGCAAAATCCACAATATTGTCTTCATGAGGATTCTAAGAAATTTTGTTTTGACAAGAAACAGACTTACCTGGAGTTTGTACTACAGCATGCAAATTCTTCTCTTGAAGTTGCTGAATTTTTTCATTTTTAGCTTTGCTCTCTTTTTCCAAAAGTTTGAGTTTGTGAACATATTGGTTGTTTAAAAATTTCAGATCTGCTGTTTCACGTGTACATTTCTTCAATGCAGTTTTCAACTCTTAAAATGAAAAAGATTCAAAAACTTTGTTTTTGTTTTTGTTGTGTTTTGTTTTGGAGACAGAGTCTCGCTATACTGTTTGGGCTGGTCTTGAACTCTCTACAAAGCTCAGGCTGACCTCAAACTTGCAGCAGTCCTCCTGCCTTACCCTCCTGAGTGCTGATATCACAAGCACATGTCACCACACCTGGCTTCAAAACACTATTTTAGAGATGAAGAAACTGATGAAGTTCTTCCGTTGCACAAATGTTCTGACCTATCTAGAGGTCTCTCCAAAGCCCACGTGCTCACAGGTAGAGCTTCTGGGAGCTGACTGAATCATGGGTGTGTGACACTGCATGAGTGCACTGATGGTTTACAGCTGGGTACAATGCTGGGAGGCAAAGTCTGGTGTGAAGAAGCGGGTCGCTGTAGGTGGTGGACGGGTGTGTATATTCCTCTTCCTCTCTGGATGGCTGCTGCTTTCAGCCTGCCATGCCCCCTGGCTTGAGCCAAAATAAACCTTTTCTTCTTTAAATTGTGCAAGTTAGACACTGAGCAACAAGAAAATTTGCTATAGCATATCATCTTTTCTAACCCAAAGTTGCAGAACTAGATTTCAGTCTTTCTACATATAAAACAAGATGGGCAAAGATAATACATTTTAGAAATTAATGTATTTTCATTTACCTTTAATATTTTGCTCTGAGCACTCTCTAAGTTTCATTAACTCCAGGTATAACTCATTATTTTCTTTACTCAATCTTGCATTTTCAAGTTTATAGGGCTCCAAGACAAAATCAAAATTGGCACATTCCTTTTCAGCTTTCACAGAGGATAATTTTGACTGTCGAAGGTTTTCTGTTGTATGAACCAAATCACTAAAATTGAAGAAAAGAAATTTAAATACAGGGAAATACTTTACTAATCTTCTAGTAACTTAAAATATACTTTTAAAGGGCTTACAATATATCTTAATGTTAAAAGGTATCAAATTTTAAAGAAGAATGAATACTAGGGTTCTTTCAAGGTATTAAGGGAACCTAAATAATTTCTCAGAACAAAACTAATTGTATTTATGAAGTACATTTACATTGAATTATCTTTGAATCTCCCTTTTTTTTTTTTTTTTTTTGAGACAGGGTCTCGCTTTGTAGTTCAGGCTGGCTCTGAGCTCACTATGTAGCCCAGGCAAGCCTCGAACTCAGCAATCCTCCTGTCTCTGCCCTCCGAGTGCTGGGATTATAGGCGTGAGCCACCACGCCCAGCTGAATCTTCCTTCTTACCTACCTTCCTGTTCTGCAGAATCCATGAGATTTATTTATCCACTGAGGAAATTTACTCTCTGCTATATGCTAAGCACCAGAGACACAGCAAATAAGCATCAGTCCCTCACTTCTGAGGACACAGACCAGTGGCACATCACCCACGAAATACTTAGTGAGGACACACAGAGGTCCTCCCTAATATAAAGCCTGTATTCTACAGTCTGTCATAAAGACATAAAACTATGAGATAAACTAAACAAATACTTCAGTGCCTACTTCATGCTCAACCGCAGGGCTCAGAGCCTTTGGTCTCACAAAGTCTGCATTCCAGAGGAAGACAAAATCTGCAAAAGAATGCATGTTAGGGAAAAAGTAGCGGATATGAGAGTCCCAGAGGACATGTGAACTCAGAAGCTAAGCAGGGACAAGCTCAAGGAAGGGTGGGGAGAAAGGGGCTCCACAGGCAGCTGAGCATGTGGAACCTGGGCGAGAGAGCACATGAACTCAGGAAGCTTCACGTGAGGCAACACACAGGAGATGGGGCTGCAGGGTAAGGGAGGCACAAGGTCATGAAAGGTGCAGAGGTCACATTAAAGGTCATGAAACATCTATATTCATTTTCTCTTTTCTATCATTATTTCCTGTAAATCCTACTGTATACATCCTCCAAACACTTTACTGCTTAAATTTCAAACTACTCCAATATAATTATCGTGGAAAAGAGAAAAAAAGTCACAAAGAACCTTTCATTTAAGGCAATATATGATAATAATGATCATATGAACACGTGAAGTGATCAGAACATATATGAATGTTTAAAATTTAAAAATATATTACAAGGCCAGGTGTGGTGGCACCTGCCTGTAATCAACAGCACTTGGGAGGCAGAGGCAGGAGCACCACCATGAGTTCAAGGCTAGCCAGGGCTGCATAGTGAGTTCAGGGCAAGTCAGCAAGACCCTGGCTCAAAAAAACAACAGTAGGGCCGGAGGGTTAGCTCAGTGGTTCTGGCGCCTGCCTCGCAAGCGCAAGGACCTGAGTTCGATCCCCAATTACCACATATAATGCTGGGTGTGGTGGCTCACGCCCGTAATCCCAGCACTCGGGAGGCAGAAACAGGAGGATTGCTGAGTTCGCGGCGGCTTGCCTGGGCACCATAGTGAGCTCAGGGCCAGCCTGAACTACAAAGCGAGACCCTGTCTCCAAAAAGCAAAAAAAAAAAACAAACAACAGTAAATGATATATGGCCATTAATCCCCTTCAAAATACTCCTTTTCCCTGGTTGAAGTGCTCTTATCCCATCCTTCTTTTCACCTTCTATAGAAGTTCTGGATGCCTTCATTTATGAGGGTCTTTAGTTGCATATTGTGGCTCCCTTGCTATCTAGAATAAGTTCAAAATATTAACCATTCATGGTCATTGTTATTTTATTTTGAGACAGGGTCTCGCTTGTAGTTCAGACTGGGCTTGGGCTCACTATGTGGCCCAGGCAAGCCTTGAACTCACAGCAATCTTCCTGCCTCTGCCTCCCAAGTGCTGGGATTACAGGCATGAGCCACCACACCTGGCATTGTGGTGTGCAGTACTGATTGCTGGTGGGTGTGAGTCACCACACCTGGCACTGTGGTATGTGCTTACTGGGATCAAACTCTGGACCTTGTGCTTGCGAGGCAGACACCGGAACCACTGAGCTAAATTCCCAGCCCCATTCATGGTCATTTTGCCTTTGGGAAAGAGCCAGATGTAGGCAGGTGGGAGACACATGGTAATGTTTTTTCCAGCCTGTCTCTGTAGTGGGTGGCACTTGGCAGCAGCGCTTGCGGTAGTCTTGATCGTACCTCACAGACACAAAAGAGGACTTCTGGTTCTGTTTCAGGAAGTGAAAAGAATGATGAGATTTTTGATTCCCAACACTGAGGGAAGAAAAAGTATCTCCAAACTAATTCTCTTCACAGACACTCTCAAAATGTTTACTCTGAATATAGGGTGAGTGGTGACACCTGGAGTTTTGCAATATGCAGGCCCTAAATTGAGGACACAGGAATTAGAATCAGAGGAAGAGACAAGCTTCAGATGATTTAATACTTTTCAAGTCTGTTCATTTCTTTAATGAAACAAGTGGTTTAAAGATCATATATTAGAACTGTATTTGTATCTTTACCTGAACAGCTTTTCCACCAAAGGTAAACACTCGACCGTCAGAGTCTGGCGGTACCCAAGCTGATCCAATCTTTTCCTAATATTAATATACTTCCTCTCTGCAGCTGTCGTCATCTTGACTTCTAAAACCAGTTTTACTCCCAAAAATTAAGTCCTAAAAGAAAAGAATGATTATTACAACTAGTGTTGTTTTTTCAAAGTATAAAGAACAGATACTTTTAATATAAAACAATTAACTCATTTCTCTTCATTTAGGCAGTCTTTTGTAATATTTACATTTTTTGAATCCTTTGCTATGTTCTCCATGTTATTGCATTAAAATGTGATCTCTTTGTAAACCTAAATACAAAAGTTAAAATGATAGAGATTCTAGGAAAAAAAAAGATTTTTTCAGAGCCTTAAGGTGAGAATTCTTAGAGACTTTTAAAAGCATACAACATAAAAGAAAAAAACTGATAAACTGCATTGCATCAAAATTAAAAACATCTGGTCATCAAAATAGCCTATTTTAAACAACAAGGCAAGTCAAAGAGTGCCTGAAAATATAATAGCTAAGAAAGAATTTTTATATGGAATATAAAATGAATTCATAACTTAATAAGACAAACAACCCAATGAAAAAATTCAGGCTAAAACTAAAATGTACTTGTGCTAAAGACATGAACAGGTACCTTGTTAAAAAAAAAAAAAACACCAAAAAGGAAGAGTACATGAAAAAGGTATTCAAGATAAGTCATTAGGGAAATTCAAATTAAAACTACTACAAGGTACAATTTTGTTCATACTAGAATGGCTAAAACTAAAAGGAATGGCAATATCCAAAGTTGGCAAAGATCTGAAACAATATTTACATGAAAAGAAACACCAATAAAAGACAAGAATGTTCATAGCAGCTTTAGAATAGCTCCAAACTTGAAATAACCCAAATGTAGATCATCAACCCCAGAAGGGATAAACCATGATATATGGATTCACTGTAATACTACACGGGGGGAATGAGGCTGAAACCACTGATGCATTAGCAACAACGTGGGTGAATCTCAAAAATATTACTTGACCAAAAGAAGCCGGACACATGCACTAATTAAATATTTCATGAAGTTCACAATCTGGTAAAATTGCTGTGGGGAGGGAGAGACAAGCTTTTCAAATATACACTTCATCATGTAAATTTCACTTCTTTGTTTTTTTTTTTGAGACAGGGTCTCGCTTTGTAGTTCAGGCTGGCTCTGAGCTCACTATGTAGCCCAGGCAAGCCTCGAACTCAGCAATCCTCCTGTCTCTGCCTCCCGAGTGCTGGGATTACAGATGTGAGCCACCACACCCAGCACTGTGGTATGTGGTGCTGATTGCTGGTTGATTGCTGGTGGGCATGAGTTTCCACGCCCAGCATTGTACGTGGTTACCGGGGATCAAACTCAGGACCCTGCGCTTGCAAGGCAAGCGCCAGAACCACTGAGCTAACCCTCCGGCCCTTCACTTCATTTTTTTAAAAAAGGGAGTTAAGTTCTTGTGTACATAATTTTAAACTAAGTATTTATTACTATATTCTCTATCAATCTTCCCTCAGAGTTATCCAAAAAATCAATTCTTTAGAAATTTTGTTCTTTTCAAATCTTTGCTAAATGTAGTCAGTGGTATTCATAGTTCTAAGCCAAATAAGAGCTTCTTAGAGTGTTTGTTTTTGAGACAGTCTTGATATGGATTCAGACTGGCCTTGAACTCACAGTGTAGCCCAGGCTCACCTCGAACTGACAGTGATCCTACTCCCTCAGCATCCTGAGTGCTGGGATTACAAGCACGCACCAACATGACTAGCTTTTGCTTTTATTAAAAATAGGGACTGGGTATGCAGATATGCAATCCAGGCTGGGCTTGGAGTCACTATATGACCCAGGCTGACCTCAAGTTCAAGATCCTCCTGCCTCAGCCTCCTAACTGCTGGAATTACAGATGTATACCACAATATCTAATTCCAAAAGAATTTTGCATCTCTGTTGTCCTTCACAATCAATAAAGTATAAATGCAGGTGAATATATGTAGATACTGAACCACCCTACAAGGGAAACGCTGCACTACTCCTGCCTTGTTCTAACACACAGCTAGCTGACTTGAGATGCTTGATGTTTTTCAGCCCTTTCTCCCCACCTCCTCATTGTTTTGGTAAACCTATCTGTCTCCTCAGTTTAGGAGATGGTTTAATAGGTTTAGGAGACGGCACTGTTTCTCCCTGCCCTCAGTCAGAAAGGTAAGCTCAGCATGTCCAATGTTCAGTGATGACATCACATTCTCTTTGCCCAATCGTTGGTGGACACCTGTAGATATGAGGCTGGGTTTCCTCTGTTCCTTGGTCTTTAGAGTGCTTGACAGTTTGTGGAAATGAGGCTGCTGAGAAAAATACTTTATAATTCTTGATAAGCCTGCCACTAAGATGCTTCCCTGTTCCTTCCTGTGACAAACAGGGTTGTCCTGTCCAGTGAGCGCAAGGAAGCGGCACAGTCCATGGAGTCAAACGAAGTCTCCTTACTATCCCACCCACAAGAAGCTTCTGCCATTCGTGAGCCAGCAGAGTTCTCCCAGGCATATCTGCAGCAGCTGCAGAGCTCGAGAGGCGGCAACACTTCTTCATCTCGCCTCGCTCAGATGCCACGGGGCATCAGCAGGGGCATCAGCCTACAGGGGCAAGGCTATCGTCATATCTCTCAGCAGCTTTCTGAGATTAAAGGATTTATCCCATGATAAGAAGACTAAAAAGCCATGCGATGCTTGAGGTTCACTTTCATTCCCTTTCCTCCAGGAAAAAGTAACCTATGTTTTGCAATGGAATTCTTCCCAGTCCCTGCAGGGGAGAGGGCAGCAGGCTTCCTGCCACTTTGTATCACTGTTTCTCTGTAGCCGGAGAATCTCCCTACTCCATGTCTTTCTCCTAAAGAGAAACTTCACCAAGACAGCCAGAAGACTGATTTTGCTCAGCTATCGCTTGTGTTAGATGTCAACAGAAACTAAAACTGGTAATTCCTCAGAAAACAAGATTTCAGTTTCTTAAAATCCCAATGCAAGCTAGACACAGCAGGACACACCATAATCCTAGCTTCCTGGAAAGATGGCATAAGAGAATCACAAATTCAAGATGCCCCTACCTCAAAATACACACAGTGGGCTGGGATGTAGTTCCGCAGGACAATGCTGGCCCTGGCCTTTGGGTTCAGTTCCCAGTACAACCACGGGAGGGTGAACATAGCTCAGTCCTGAGTTTCTACAAGACCTATCAGTTTTCAGAAACCCCGAAACCACTTTCTCCTGTCTGTATTTCAAGGCAGAGACTTCAGGAAGTTAGAGTGACCTCCTAGGAGAAATTCTGTCTATACACTGGCTGCTTCCCTTTCTTTGGAATTCCTTTATTAAATGCAAGGTTCTGCCGCCTTTTTGTATTCCTTTCACTTCTGAAACTCACATAGATTTCCCTTGAGATCTAACCAAAGTTTGATCCTTTCCACCCATCCATCCTAGAAACCACAAAAGCTTTTCATATGCACCATACCTACAAAACTCTGAATTACATTCACCCAGCTGGACCTGCGACCCGCTACCACCACCCCCACCTCCGATGAGCAATCCATCCTGGGAAGGATAAACAGCCAATGGCACCTTTTCTATTTAAAGACAAGAAAGACTTGCCCTGAGCAAAACTTTTATCCAAACTGCAAGGCTACGAGTAGGTGAGTGGGCAGGGAATGAGCGAGCTCTTGTGTCGTGTTCAGCACTCGGGTTTCTGTACGTATGAAATCACTTCTAAATTAGCAGTACCCTCCTTGCTTACTGCTTTCTAGGGCCTTTCTCTTGGCGCAGCTTAGGCTTTCCTCTGAAAAGCTTTCCCGAGAGCTTTCTAGGCTCCTTCCACAAGAGAGGTTGTCTGATGCTGGCATTTTAGGGACCCGCCTGCAGACATCAGAAATACACTTGGGTATTTACTAGGGTAGTATGAACATCTCGCCTCTTTGTTGGCCACTCACTCTGGGTACCGAGAAACAACTCGTCTTCGCATTGTGCTTTGAGATACAGGAGAGAATGAGAATAAAATAAGTCAAAACGCAGGGATAAGGGGACCACAGGCAGGGGGAGGGATCACCCCGAAAGCTGGGCAGACAGCTAAGACGAGTTTTGACACCTGAAAACACCAGGCTCACAGCCTGCAGTCCACTCCCTCCCCACGCTGTACCCTGCCAGGCGACCGCAAGAATAGAGCCGTGACAGGCTGTGGCTCCGTCCGCTCCCCGCTGAACCTGAGTTTCACAGACGCCAGACAAAACAGAAGCCAAAAAACCTGACCCTGAATGTGGAAAGTCCCCCAAAGACTTTTCCCCATCGGCCCTGGTAACGAGCGAGGTAGGGGCCCCTCAGCCTACGGACAGCATAGGGCCCGACCCGCAGAGTCCCACCCTACACCCACCATCGGTGACCCTGTTCTGGCGGCTCCGTTTCGGGCACCCCTCCAGTCTCAAAGTGAAGGCAGCTTTTTTTTTTTTCTTTTCTTTTTCTTTTTCTGTAAGCTTTGCTCATTCAAGCACGATCTCTACCTGGTTTTTCCACAACCTTCCCGGTCGTTGGGGGAAGCAGGCCCGGATATTCCTGGATGTGGCAACAACATCCTGGCTAGGGGCGCAATACATGCGAACAGATTAAAATCCTCCCAGGAAAGACAGGGGAACAAAAGCGAAGCATTAGGTTTTCTTGGCCCACGGTCCTCCCCACATCCCGGACTCAAACACTGGACCCAGCCCGCGCGGCGCCCGCCCCGCGCCCGTCCCCGCCGGCGCCGCCCGCTTCCTCCCGCGGCCGCGCGGCCCGGCCCGGCCCCGCGGCCCGCTCACCTTCCGCCTGCCGCCGCATCGCCCTCCCCCGTCTCCTTCCTCGCTGGTTCCTTGCGCTCCAGACAACGGCTCCGGCGCTTCCGCAGTTTGAAAATGGCGCGGAGAGACGACCTGGCCCCGCACACCGGAGACGCCGCGGTTACCCAGGTAACGCGAGCGGCGGCCCGGACGCGACACACGCGCGCCCGTCAGTGATGGCGGCGCTGGACAGCCGGTGCCCGGAAACGCCACGGCCCAGACGGCGCGGGGCCACAGCGCCCCCTGGCGGCCGGCGCTCGCAGCCGGCCAGTTGGGAGCCGCGCCTGACATCTCAGACCCGCGCTGTCCCGGGCTTCGCTGCGAAATTAGCCAGCGCCAGCGCCGTGAACGGCGAGCAGAGACGGCCCTGCCTTTGCAACCGTCTCTGGCTGCCACGCATACCGTAAATGATTACCCCAAAACCGACCCCCCTAAGACTCTGCGGACCCAAGAATACAATCCGCCCCTCCAAACAAGAGTATGTCTCTCCCTGCCGTCCTAACTGCGTTTTTTGAGTCTAAGATGATTTTGCTCAGTTGTTTCTCTAGCATCTACCACAATAAACATTTGTGAATAGAATTAAATACAAACAAACTGCATAATACGAAAGAAAAGAAGCATACGACAGGGATATGTGTACACCCATGTTTATAGCAGCTCAGTTTGTGATAGCTAAATCTTGGAAACAGCCCAAAATACCATCAACGGGGGACTGGATAACTATGTGGTTTTTCTATAAAATAAAATATTACTTAGCCATAAAGAATGATAAATTTGAGTCATTTATGCTCAAATGGATGTAATTTGAGGACATACTTGTAAGTGAAATAAATAGAACACAGATGTGCAAGTACCTTATCTTTTTTCTAGTATGAAAAATCAAAGGTGTAGGGCTGGGGATTTAGCTCAGTCGTTCTGGCGTCTGCCTCGCAAGTGCAAGGTCCTGAGTTCAGTCCCCAGTAACCACACACCACAGTGCCGGCCGTGGTGACTCACACCCATAATCCCAGCAATCAGTATCACACACCACAATGCCAGGCATGGTGGCATGCACTTGTAATCCCAGCACTTGGGACAAAGAAGCAGAAGGATTGCTGTGTGTTCAAGGTTAGTCTGGTCTACATAGTGAGCTCAGGGCCAGCCTGAACTATATAGACTGAGACCCTGTCTCAAAAAAAAAAAAAAATCAAATCAAAGGTGTAAATGAATGCCAAAATGTACAGTAGTAATGTGAAATAGGATGAAAATATGTAAAAGAAAAGACAAAGAAAGGTTGGGTAGGGGAAAATAAAAAAGGGGAAAACCTGATAGTAAATAATAATAATAATAATAATAATAAGGAAACAGCTTATGTATATGGGGGTGGGGATTGTAGCAAAGAGAGCAGAAAGGGGAAAAATGAGAATCAAGATGTATCATGTACAGGTATAAGTTCTCAATGTTAAATGTGATCATATTGTATGTATAACATGTACCAATAAAATCAGTTTTAAAAAAGAAACAAACTGCACGCACAGACAGCCTGCTCACAGATGGAAAACAGTCAAATCCTAGTCCATTGCTCTCTTGAAAGTTTTCTAGATGTTCAGAGAAAAGTTCAATTCTTTCTTGCTCGGCCTTTTCCTTTCTGAGTAGGCCTTCACTCTGGAAATGTAGTTTCTCTGTACATATCCCGAAGCTGTGTTGTAGGTTGTGGTAACTTTGTGCCCATTCATACAGTGCTTTGACATTTTCATTTTGTGTCTTTGTTTTTGACACACTCAGTGAGCTGTTTTATGGAGTTTCTGGAAGGCAATAAATTTAATTCTGTGGATGACTTCTGTGTAACATTGTGCACATGTACAATTAAGCACATTTTTTATCTTCTGAGGAATACCAAATATATTACAAAGAGTATGTCTGTAAATAAATATTGTGCCAGAATGGCTGTGCAACATCTGTCTATTCAAGGGGCCTTTAACCGTTCTTCTGCCCCAAACACATACAAATTAGTCCTAGAACCACTGGCCAAGAACTGCCATTAAAAAGGAATAAGAATTATTAAATAGGGCCGGAGGGTTAGCTCAGTGGTTCCGGCGCCTGCCTCGCAAGCGCAAGGTCCTGAGTTCGATCCCCGGTGACCACATAGAATGCTGGGCGTGGAGACACGCCCACCAACAATCAACACCGCATACCACAATGCGGAAGTGGTGGCTCACGCCTGTCATCCCAGCACTTGGGAGGCAGAGACAGGAGGATTGCTGAGTTCGCGGTGGCTTGAGGGCACCATAGTGAGCTCAGGGCCAGCCTGAACTACAAAGCGAGACCCTGTCTCCAAAAAGAAAAAAAAAAAAAAAGAATTATTAAATAACACAAGAGCAGACAGAGATGGAAGGGAACCAGTCAGAAAATCTACTCAACGTTTTTCAACTCAACCTAGTATCCCAGCCTTTTCAGCAACTAATTCATATGTTCTTCAGGGAACTATGGGTAGTCTTCCTTCTATTGGCTCATGGTTTTTTTTTTTTTTTGCTTTTTGAGACAGGGTCTCGCTTTGGGCTCATGGGTTTTTAATATAGATAGTTCTGTTATTCTGAAAGCAGCACTGGGGTTTCTGGAGCAGTTATTATAGCTAGCATCAGTAACTGTTAGTTCCCTTACCCAACTCCTGGGGCAATATAAGGAGGTTTGAAGTCATCTTCTATGTATCGGGTTCAGTACAGCAGGAGGTGAAGCCTCCCAAGGTATCAATCTGGGTGCTTATCTGTGCGACAGTTTTCTGCCTTTGTCTTCTGAGAAAGGGGGAGAAGCCTCTGCTCCCTAGTGTGCACTGATTTCCTAGAGACAGGAAGAGAAGAATCCTGGCTTCTTACCTTCTCGAATGTACCTCCAGCAGAGGACAAGGGAAGCCTGTCCTGGCTCCTGCTCCCAGGCGGGCTCCTCTGTTCCAAGTTTTATTCCCACTCTGGAAAGAAAACACGCGTGTCCAGGGAGGCCCCACCCTCCGCAATTCTCTCACGTGGTACTCAGCGTGTGTTCTCAGCTGCTAACTTCCAAGGCTTGTTCTTCAGCCTGGGTGCCAGTATAAGGTGCCCAGAAAGTCCTAACCGTGCAAAAACATGAAAATACTAACCTGGCACCTTGGGCTTGATCCAAGTCTTTCCTCATAGGTCAGGACTGATACGCAGCCTGCCATACCACACCTCCTCTTTTAGCCTCCTTCTCCTTCTTCATTGTATTTTCACTTCTTTCTTGCTTGCTCTAAATTCTAGAGACTCAGCCAAACTATCAGTCAAGATCCCTATTAGGCACTGTCAGAATACCTAATAACTGATTAACAAAAACACTTTCTGGTTCCACTTAGCCAAATACTGGCAGCAGATTCTCCTTGGGTTTGAGGTTCCAAGATGCCATCAAGGACTTGGTGAGTTTTCATCTCTCTCAGCCAGTGCATGGGCTTTGCCAGGTGGCTGTCCAACCTAAGAGACAGATTCACACGCAGTCCCACCCAAAAGAAGAAGAGAGAGTTCCGGGCAGAGACCGCCTGGCGAGAGGACATTGGTTTTGTCTGCTAGGCCTCTTCCTCCCCAGAGGGAAAGCTGCCCCACCTTCTAGGAAGGGTCCCCTCAGCCAACGGAACTGGGCATGGGCCAGGGAGTCAGGGGCCAAAGGGAAGAGCGGTGTCTGTGTTCCAGCAAGTGAAGTCCAGGGAGAGACTCAGGGAAGAAAGAGGGTCTTTAGAGAGCCATGATCAAATTAAAAAAAAAAAAAGTGTCTCACTTCTTTGCCTTATTAGCTATTCAGAGAGAAGAGGAATTGGATCAGAGTAGGAATGGAAAGAGAATAAGCCAAGCGACCACTTCCCCTTTCTTCTCTATCTGCAGCACAGCCAAGCTGCGGAAGGATCGAAATGCTGACAATTAAGCTGCTCTTGAAGTCTTTGCTATGAAAAGGATATAGATATTTTATTTACTTACCAAGGAATTATTCTACTTTAAATAAATCAGAAAGGTCGCAGGTCTTATCTGAGTTATTATCCAAAAGCAAGGGAAGGAACTGAATGCGAGGAGATAAAATTTATGTTTTGAGCCATTTTGAGTCCACGCGACTGTACTGTTGGAATCTAGGCCTTGCATGTAAATAGAGTCGTTACCTTCTTCTGTTTCTCCACTCTCCTCTCAGCCCCCTTCTCTCCTTCCTCCCCCTCTACCTTCTCCCCCTCTTCCTCTGTTTCTTCTTTCCCTTCCTTTTTCTTCCTCCTCTTCCTCTTCTATCTCCTCTCAAAAAGAAGATTCCGGGGCCGGAGGGTTAGCTCAGTGGTTCGGCGCCTGCCTCGCAAGCGCAAGGTCCTTCCATCCCCAGAGACTCACGCCCACCAGCCATCAATACCACATACCACAGTGCCGGGCGTGGTGGCTCACTTCTGTCATCCCAGCACTCGGGAGGCAGAGGCAGGAGGATTGCTGAGTTCGAGGCTTGCCTGGGATACAACAGTTAAGCTCAGGGCCAGCCTGAACTACAAAGCAAGACCCTGCTCAAAAAAAAAGAAAAAAAAAAAAAAGAAGATTCTGGTATATAGACAGAAACCCCCTTACCCTCTTCTCATCTCCCTCATCTTGGGTGCTAATGAACAGAATTTTCAGAAGTATTCTCTACAGAGATTTAAAACCTCTGAGAGGAGGAGGTACAGATGTAGAAAAATGTTCAAGAGTGGGAGAGATTTCCAACTAGACCAGCTAGATACAAATACTACAGGAAGCTGACACAAATAAAAACTAGATACAAATACTACAGGTGCTAGATACAACTACTGCCGGAAGCCGGTCATGTTCAAGGGATAGGAGGTTTTCAATTGATCAAATGGGACCCGCCACGCTCGCTGCTCCCTGTGGGAGTGAACGCGGGGCTCGGGGCTCAGGGCTCAGGGGTCTGATTCAATGCAATGACTTCTGTTGGTGGAACTCCCACTGCACGACGCTTGTCTTCATAGCACTTAAAAACCTGTATTCTAATTGATTTTAAATTTATTTAGCAGGATTATGAACGAATTTATACCACATCTCAGAAGCGTAAGGCTTTCGGTTGCTCTGTTAATTCATGCAGCTTTCTTCCCAGGTCCCCACTTGCAAGTGAGGAGTGAAAACAGTGAACTAGTAAATACCTCCCGCTTTAATGCTTTAAGAGTCCCTGGGGGTGACGTTAACCTGAACAGCAAAACAAAGGCTCCGACTGTCAGATTCCCGCCTTCTCAGCTCCAGATGCCAGTGGGTGTCCAGGCTCAGCAGAGGCCGCCTGACCCGTGGTCTTTAGGAACGCTGTCCTCTACCTCTTGGACCCTCGTCCACCTGGTTGCTCTGGGCACCGCTGGCACTGCGGCTGCAGTGTGTGTGTGGCTGATGCTGTACGCCATACCCTCTCCCTCGCCGTCTCCTCCCCCTCCTCTCCCCCTCTTTCTCTGGCATCTGGCTGTGGCTCCCAAGTAATCCTGGCCAGTCCTGGGCTCCCTTCCCACCTCATCTGCCTCACGGATCCCAGATCGTCAGGTATTTCCGGGCCACGAGGCCCCAGGTGGCAGTTACAGTAACTCCGCTGCTGAATCTCATGGCCTTCTCTGCCTGGCGGTGCTGGCCCCTCTGGGGTTCATAACAGGTGGCCCCTTTGCAGCCTCTCCTGGAGACAGGGGAACATTCCCTCTTGCCCTTGGTGACTCCCCGTCACCGGAGGCAGCTGGGACACAAGCGTGTGGCTGCTTCCCATGCCCCCCATCCCAGGGCCGAAAGGAACGGCTCTCCTTCTGCCTTTCCCCTCTAACACATCTTCCTCTACAATATAGGATTTGGAGCAATGGTTATTTTTTGTTCCGACTTGGCTGGAGTAAGCTATACAACCTGACTTTTGGGTGGAGTGGATATGCCTGTGAGAAGGTTCTGGAAGAGACTGAGGAGAGGGGACCCATGCTCGTCGATGTGGGCAGGCATCACTCAGTCTGTGAGGCCCTGGACAGAACAATGAGGTGGAGGGAAGACAAAATCTTTTCTTCTATAGGACATCCGTTTCTCTTGCTTTTGGGCAGCAGGCTGGCTCTGTGCCTTTGATCTCCAACTGAGTTACGCCACCAACTTTCCTCGGTGCTGTGGCTTGGAGACGGCCGACTTCCAGGCCCCTAGATGCGTCTATGTGCATCCATATGTCGTGGAGGGAGCCAGGAGCGGACGACCCGCACATCGAGCCTCAGACTCCGGAAAGCCGGGTCACTCCAGCCGCAGGTGGGTGAGGGCGCCAGCGAGCTCCCTGACCACCGGCGCCTGAGGGCGACACGATGCGGTCTTTGTCCCTGGCTACTCTGCTAGTTTCTGTTCCCTAGATAGCTATGTCTGTAGGCTGTCCTGGTTTCACACGTCCTTGAGGCTAAGATATTTCCTGAAGCTCAGGGAGCTGTCTCCTCCTGATAGAAGGGTTAACTGTGACTTCAGTCACGTACAAGAGGGGTTTCTCCCCCCCCACCTCACGGTTGTCTCGTTGTCCTCATGACTGTTCACTGCTGTAAAAATGTTTCCAGCCCAATAGAGCTGCCGTTAGCTAACCAAGCTATTGGTCAATCTCATTGTGTCCGCGGTTCGTATCCCCAGCTCCCCTCCTCTCAGATGGAGACTCTCACAATATATTACTAAAGTATTAAGCTAGATAAAACACTAGACTGCTGGGATCAACACGGAAGTCACCGGAGACCACTCTGCACTTACTTGTGCTCCTATCCGTGAGAGAGGGCCGAGAGGGACTGCATATACACGGCACACACGTAGCTCCTATTGCTTCTGTTCCTCTGGAGAATGCTGATTAATACACTTCATTTTTAATGGATAGGGATGTCAATGAATGACATGATTTGGAAAATATTCTCCCAATACATAGCTTGGTTTTTGGAGACTGTTTTCCTTTCAGAATTCTGTTGTGAAGGTCATAAGCTGAATATTAAGCCTATCTTTCCTTGTGCCAAGCCTGTAAATAGATTAAAACAGTTCTTGGCACACAGTAAAAAACAAGTGTTATCACTCTACACCAAATAATCTTTCTGAACCTGATTAGTATCCTGGAGAAACTAGGGAAAAAATATGTGTTATGAAAGGCAAAATTATGTTAATAATTTCAAGATAGTGACCTTAACGTTTACATTTCACTGTATTCCAGAATTATCAATTAGAGAGTAGTTGTGGGGAAATTAATATAATTTACAAATACCAAGGTTACAAGGTGAAAATCCTCAACCTTTAACACTATATTTTACTTTTTTCACTAAAGGTGATGATCATAAGCACTTTAGTTCTATCTTTAAACTTGTATGTCTACTGCATTACATGATGAGCTTTTTGCAGTAAATAACCTGTCTTTGTAGTTTCATAGGTCATCAGTAAATATTCAATATATAAAAGACTCAATAATGAATGTGCGGGGCGTGGTGGCTCACGCCTATAATCCCGGCACTCGGGAGGCAGAGGCAGGAGGACTGCTGAGTTCAAGGCTTGCCTAGGCTATGTAGTGAGCTCAGGGCCAGCCTGAACGACAAAGCAAGACTCTGTCTCAAAAAAAAAAATAATGAATGAAATTATCAAATAGTACAGAATAATATAAATTTCTCTAAGAAAAAATGTATGGTTAAATAAACCTATTAAAATGCATATTTCTGAGTCTTGATAGATTATATCTGCTTAAAATAGAAGTTACATGATGGGATTTTATATATAAACTATATAAATGCTATATCTAAAACATATAAATGCTATAAAATATATAAATCCTATCTAAATGCTTCAAGTGAGGTACTGAGTAATGGGATGAGATTAGAGAACACAAAGACATTTCATCAAGGCCTTTTTGTGTGACTCTAATTACATCGTAATAATGTCCCAACCTTTCATGGCTTATTTTTGATGTGTTAGGAGATGCAGCCGATATCACCGTGGCTGTCTCATGTACTAGAGAAAGATGTAATGTACTGGTGATTGGGAATGCCTTAAGAGGTGGTAACAGGATTCTCCTTTAAATTAAATAAGATGTAACTGTGACACTTCAAGTAAATGAAAAGGAGACATATCAGTTTAGGGAACAGATTTCACATATGAGTAAGGAACAGAATCAGAATTTGTTGGTTTCCAGAAATGGTGAATGATTTTACTCGGTACATTAGGAGGACTCTAAACTTAGTGCCAAGGGGATGGTGGCCAATATCTCTACCCAATGACTGGGCCAGGGAAGCACACATGAAGTCAGACAGGCTGGATTGGAATGGTGACTCTCTGTCTTCTTAGCAGCATGACCTTGAACTAGATTAATACAATCTGATCACAGTGCTCGGCACATGATACTCAAGCTGAGTTTACAAATTACTTATCTCAAGATCCTTCAGGTACAGATACAAATTCTTGATGTTGAATGTGATCATAATATATGCCTAAAATGTACCAATAAAGTAAACAAAGAGGAAAAACAAAACAAATGACTATCCATTTAGAAACAAGGACTCATCTCAAACCAGCACATGTTTGGGTTGTTACTGAAAGGAACAAACCTCTGCTTCTTGCTTCTGTGATCACCTCCCTGTCACTAAGTGGGAGGTAGAGTGTGGAAGGGTGGGGGCGGGAGCAATGGTGGAAACCACGGTGGCCATGATACTGTGTGATTTCGAACCCAAAAGCAGTATGGCCATTTGACTTCAGGTCCTCCGGCCCTTCCACTGATTTTGCAAGCACATAATTTCATTATTTAAAATTTTTTGCAAGTTCAGAATGCCTCTTTTCTTCACTGAACACTGATGTATATACTTGCTGAAAATCATTTCAATACACTTGGTTTTGACCGTAGGTGCCCATCAGGACCACTACTCTTCTTCATAAATAAGCCTCTGGAAAGTGTCTCTACCATTACCTGCTTTTGTGCCTTTGCACTTAATTCTACCACAGTCAGGCTTTCTCTCTCCTACTGAAGCACCGAAATTTCTTGCAATGATGGAACCAAATGCCAATTTCAGTGGCCTTTTTTAGTCCTTATTTAACCTCTTTTGGACCTAGTAGATTGCATATTTCTTTCTGGACCCTGGACCCTGTGGCAGAATTGGTTCTGGCTTTTCCCTCCCTCTCTGGCCAACATGCACTGGGAGCTCCTTGTCTTGGCTAAACGGTGGGCTCTCCAGGGTTCAGCCTCGGAGCTCTTCCTCCTGAGCAGACTTGGCAACAAGATGCCTCCCAAGTTTCCACACCTAGGTACGAACCATGCGCACTCCGGACAGGCTTGGCTCCTTTGCTTCCCACTGTCTCCAAATAGGTCTAATTCTGACAGCATCTCGCTGGGCACTTTCATTATCACAGGCCTTTCTTCATGTGGTTCTATCGTCCTTCTTATATCTCTCCCCAGCCAACTTCCTTCTACTATGAAGACACTTGTTAGACAATGGTTTCTTGGATACAAGACCAAAAGTATAAATTGACAAGAGAAAATACAATTGATGAATTGAATTTCATCAAGTTAAAAACTTTTGTGCTGTAGACTATATCATCAAAAAAGTGATCAGACAGTGGGCAGGGGTAAATAGTGAGGGAATAGAAAAAACTGTGATGGTTAAAAAAAAGGGGGGAGGGACCGGAGGGTTAGCTCAGGGGTTCCAGCACCTGCCTCGCAAGCGCAAGGTCCTGAGTTCGATCCCTGGTAACCACATACAATGCTGGGTGTGGAGACTCACGCCCACCAACAATCAACACCGCATACCACAATGCTGGGCGTGGTGGCTCACGCCTGTCATCCCAGCACTCGGGAGGCAGAGGCAGGAGGATTGCTGAGTTCGCGGCGGCTTGCCGGGGCTCCATAGTGAGCTCAGGGCCAGCCTGAACTACAAAGCGAGACCCTGTCTCAAAAAAAAAAAAGGGGGGGGGACAAATTCATGCATATAGGGGGTGGGGGATTGTAGGGTGAGTAGGGGAATGCGAAAAAAATGAGCATTAAGTCGTGTCATATACTGGTACAAAATCTCATTGTTGAGCATGATCATGATGTGTATACAAAATGTACCTACATCATCATCATAATAAAAAAGTGATCAAACAAATGCAACATAGGGGAAGCATTTTGCAAATCGTAATTATGACAAAGGACTTAAATCTGGGATATATGAATAAATAATACTGCGACGACTCAAAAAATAATGATCTAGGGCCCGAGACTTAGCTCAGTGCTTTCGGAGCCTGCCTCACAAGTACAAAGTCCTGAGTTTGATCCCCAGTAACCACATACCATGCTGGGTGTGGTGACTCACACCCACCAGCTATCAATACCACATACCCCAGTGCCGGGCGTGGTGGCTCAGGCCTGTCATCCCAGCATTTGGGAGGCAGAGACAGGAGGGTTGCTGAGTTTGAGGTTTGCCTGGGCTACATAGTGAGCTCAGGGCCAGCCTGAACTACAAAGCAAGACCCTGTCTCAAAAAAAAAAGAAAAAAAATCTAATTTTAAAATGGGCAAAGGATTCCGATACAGATTTCTCTAAACAAGACTTGCAAATTCCAATAAGCAATCAAAAGATGCTTAAGATTATTTTCCATCAGGGTCGAGTAAATCACCCATATGGATAATTGATAGTGAAATATAACTTCACCACCACTAGGATGATTCTAATCCAAAAGATGGATGATAAAAAGAGTTAGCAATGCTGTGGAGAAATTTCAGCCCTCCTACGTTGCTCATGAGAGTGTAAAACAGTGCAGCTTTAGAAAGCAGTTTGACATTTCCTTTAAAATTTAAACATAAAAGGAGATGGGGATTTAGCTCAGTGGTTCTGGCCCCTGCCTGGCAAGCACAAAGACCTGAGTTCAATTCCCCGGTAACCACATATGACAAGACCAGGTGTGGTGACTCATGCCCACCAGCAACCAGTACCACACACCACAATGCCGGGTGTGGTGGCTCATGCCTGTAATTCCAGCACTGAAGAGGCAGAGGCAGGAGGATTGCTCTGAGTTCGAGGCTAACTTGGGGTACATAGTGAGTTCAGGGCCAGCCTGAACTAAAAAGTGAGATTCTGTTTCAAAAACAACTTTAGCCCCCCCCCCCACAAAGTTAATTATGCAGTTACTACATAACCGAGCAATTTCACTCCCAGATATATGTTAAAGAGAAACAAAAGCATGAGTCCACACGAATGGTCAAACATCGTAATTTACCATAGCTAAAAGGTAAAATGAGTAACCCAAATGTCTATCAACTGATCACCTGATGAATAAAAGGTGATATGTGGGATTTTATATTTAACAAGGCTAAACTTACTTGAACAGTCTTGTTCAGGCAGACAGAGCCAGGATTTGGGCCAAGTGCTCTCTGACTCAGTGCCGTATTGTTACTGATCTTTCACAGATGCTTCCCAGTGTGTGGGTGGCAGTAACTCAATAGGACATGTGTCATTTCCTTATTATCTTCCTGGACTTTTCCAGACCATAAAGTCAGACATCTAGTACTTGTCTCTACCATTGTACTGGCAGCTCTCATTTATTGTCTTGTGTGGTTTGTTTTTTGCTCTGTGCTTGCATTAGCGAGGATGCTTGTTACAAGCTACAGAAACTAACTTCAGCTAACAGAAGTGCTCCCAACAGCTGAAGAATATTGGGTAATTCACAGAATCAGAGAAAAACAGGTAAGTCTGGGGCTGAATACAGAAGAAGTTTAAGGAAGTCTCTCTCAGCATGACCCCTGGAATGATCTCACCACCCCGTTACACTGACACCCCAGTCATTCCCAGGGGCTCCTGGAAAAGTGTGATACTCCCCCGAACACTGTTACGTGTTGAACGTTCCCACCAGGACCCAGCATGGGTCCAATCTGACCCAAACAATGAACAGTGCAACTCATTTCTAGAGCCATTCAATTAACTTTATAGCCCTGATAAAGAAGTGGAACTTTTCCAGGCAGACAGACAAACTGTATGTAAGAGACAGGGACCAGAGCCCGAGAAGCATCATGATTCGGGGGACGATGCGTGCAGACAGGCACACACGACAGACTTCCTCACCAGAATCCCAGTACTCTGTCCATTACACCTCATGAACTATCTCCCCTCGTCACTGTGGAACCTTGTTTACTACAACAGTGTATGGTTGGATCATATAGCGGATTTCCTGAATAAGAAAACATGAATACAAAATTTTATGAGTACAAATGAGTAGTACAGTTATCGACAGCTGGAATTCCAAAGAAAGTTATATTTTAATATCCCTTCAAGATTTTTATTCAATTTTAGGTCTTACAAATTTTCTTGTGAAAACATGTGATGTCCTGGATTAAATGTGGCATTATTCTACTACTTTAAAACCCTTTTAGAAGGTTCTGTCTCTCTAAGTGCTATCATATTGCTGGTCAATACTGACCTCAGAGTGGCTGCAGAGCCCTCAACACTGGCCTGCTTCCAGGCTGGCAAACCCTAGCTGGTGAACTAACAAGAACTGCTCTTCCAGAAAAACCATCCAGGGGCAAAGATCTCTTTTAAGACACAGCAAATGCCAGATATACTAAATCCTAATGAAACAACATACGGTTTCTTCCAAAGACTCTCAAAATTTCTGTACCTATTAAGTCATCTACAAAGCACAAAAGGCTTATGATTGTGCTTCCAGGGACCTGAAAACGTTAAATTACTTGCCTAAAGTTATGCAATAAATGAAAAAGAAGTCCAAGCAAGAATCTTACTCCTGCATAGCCCAATATACAACCAAAGTTAATTAGAAGTTCCTAACAATTTACAGTAATGTAGTTAAGCTCGTGAAGAATTAAAATCTATCCCTTAAATTTTTAAACTACACTCATGCTCTATTATTTATATTATTCTTATCAATGCAGACTTATTTGATGATCTTTTTAAAAATTCTTTATGTACAATCCTTTTACCTTCACCCTCTTTGAACATAAGTAACCAAACTGAGAGCTGTTCCTTCACCAGGGATCTTGTACACTTATTCAGTAAGACTCTTAGTTCCTCTTTCTGGTCATATTTTCTGTTCGCTATTAAAACCTAAAGTACCAGTGACTTTAAAATTAATGTGCTGGTTCATTTTGGGGGAAAAAATAATCCTCCTGAGTAATAGTCATGTTTATAAAACTATCAGTGAAACAAAACACTGGTCTTCTAATTCACAATGATGTTTACTGCCATATTTCTCCTAATTGTAATTACAAATAGCTGGGATCAGATTAGTAAAGATTGGATATTATTTTAATTTTCATCAAATACTTCAGAAAAACAATCACTATCTTGTTTATAGACTTTGTACTTTGGGGTGGTATATGGATACTCTAAAATATAATTTGTGACTGCTAAGATTTGTGATCCCTGTCCCTAGGAAAATCCTGAGGTAGTATTTCATAATCAAATGAACAACTAAATATTCAGAATAAACAGCCTCTGTATGTGTATGTGTGTGATTAAATTCAGAAAACAAGAAGTTCCTGGTACAGAGTAAGCCTGTGATAATAACAGCTAACATCAACTGAGTACATTGCATATTTAATTCTCACAATAGAAGTATGAAACAGACACTAATGTTTCTGTAGAAGGGGGAAAAGAAATCCAGAAAACCATGCAGCTAACTTGGAGCGGGGGATAGAATTTTTGTTAATTGAATTCTTTATTGGTACATTTTATATACAGCTCACAATCACACTCAACACTGGAGAATTTGTGCCAGTGTATGACAGAAGTTAGTTCTCATTTTTACTCATATCCCTACCCACCCACAGCTCCACCCCTTATATACATGCTATTCTTTTTCCAAATCATATTTATTCTTTCCCCTCATTACGTTCCCCCACCACATTCCCTTTGAATATTTCCTATTTTACAAAACCTATCACATTCTTAACAACATTCTAGAACTCATTTACATCTATAGGTTCTCATACCAGAGAAAAGATATGGTATTTACATTATCTGGGATGTATTTATTTCACTTATTAGTGTGTCCTCAAGGTGTATCCATTTGCACATAAATGAATGAAACTTGTCATTTTTTATGGCAGAGTAATACTCCATTTTGTAAAAAACCCCACATCTTCTTTATCCAGTCTCAGGTTGTTGGGCATTGTTTCCAAGACTGGGCTATAACAAACTGACCTGCTATGAATATGGGTGTGGAATTTTGAGTCCAACCAGCCAGATCCCATATCAAAAAGCTATCCTGGGGGCAGAGATTTAGCTCAGTGGTTTGGACACCTGCCTAGCAAGTGCAAGGTCCCTGCTTGACCTGGGTTACCACATACAACAATACCGGGCATAGTGACTCAATCAGTACCACATACCACAATGCCACGCATGGTGGCTCACACCTGTAATCCCAGCACTCAGGAAGCAGAGGCAGGAGGACTGTTGAGTTCGAGGCTTGCCTGAGTTACATAGTGAGCTCAGGGCTAGCCTGAACTACAAAGCAAGATCAAATAAAATTTCTAGTTTTATTGTTTGACGAATCTCCATACTGATCTCCATAGTGGTTGTATTAGTTTACATTCCTAACAACAATGTAGGAGAGTTCCTATTTCCCTGCAGCCTCACCAGCATGTTATTATTTGATTTTTTTTTTTTTTTTGAGACAGGGTCTCGCTTTGCAGTTCAGCCTGACCCTACATGCACTACATAGCCCAGGCTAAACTGTGACTCATGGCAGTGCTCCTGGTCTGCCTCCCGAGTGCTGGGATTACGGATGTGAGTCACAATGCCCGGCACTGTGGTACATGATACTGCAGATTGAACATGGGACCTTGTGCTTACAAGGCAGATGCTGGAACCACTTACCGAAATCCCTGGCCATTATTTGATTTTTTGATGATGGTCGTTCATTTTGGGGAAAGATGGAATTTCATTGTTTTAATTTGCACTTTTACAATGGTTAGTAATGTTGAACATGTTTTTATGTATTTATTAGCCATCTGTTAGTACCTTTCTTATTATTATACTTTTAAGGTTTTGTAGGACACACACACACGCATTTAATTTTTATGTAGTGATTCTGCAAGAAATTGTTTTATACAGAAGACAGCATATATAAGAATGTTATCAAGTATCTACTTTTAAAAAATTTATTTCACATTTATTATTAGAGTCACATAATCCTCAAAATCTAAGTTTTCAACTGATTATCGCATAGGCTCCTTTACCGTTTACAGATGTTAGTGGGAAAAAATTCTGTGTAATATCTTAGTAGTTCCATGATTTGTAAGGACTGGAGATATAGTGAATGCTGAAGAATTCCCTAAGGCATTATACATCACATGTCGGACAAACACTCTCAAATGTAAGAAGCTAGCCAACAAAGGACATTTCCTATTCAGTCATTGAAACATGCTATTGCATTTTATGAGAGAAATGCTTTCAGCTAGTATACAACCTACTGAGCAAATAAAATGGCCACACAGGTTGGAACATGTATAAATATTTGTAGTACAATACTTACTCATTTATCTGACACTTAATAAAACAAAAATGTGAAAGTCTGGGTTCTCAAAACAGTTGCCTGATTCTTTTATAGTGTCTGGTGCACCAAGAGAGCTTTACTTATTTATCTTTCTTCTTTTCAAAAGCTTTAGTGGGACTGTGCAATGCTGGAGCAATAATCCAGAATATCCTGAATAGTGAATTCCATTGTAATACCAGATCCAGGGTAACATCGAGCTATCAAGCCTTCAAAGTGCTTGTACTGGCGTATAAATTCATCTTGCATGGAGTGCCACACCACCTATTATTTAAAAGAAAATAAAAATCATTAAGCTACACATGGAAATAACATAATCAAGTATATAGAAATAACGTCAAGACATATAGTCTAGGAACTCTGCATAATACTGTAGAAGTATATCGCATCACTGCTCTGACTCAAGTTCCTGAAGTGTAAAGCAGGGTATTAATAATACCTTCCTCCTAAGTTTCTTGTGAGGGTTGAATGAGTACATATAGTCAAAGAGCTCAGAACAGTCTTTGACAAAAATATGTATGCACTATGTTTTAGCTATTATTATATGTATTCTAATTCCCAACATAGATATGGCTATGCACAATTATGAAACAATGATTAAATGAAAGGCAATTCATGATTAAATGAAAAGCAATAGTTACTGTTTAAATTCCATTTCAGATAAAGTTTTAAATTTTTTAAATCTAAAATTAATGATGAAAAACACTGCTTGGTACTATAGAGGAATCCAAGATGATCCAGACCTGCTATCTGCAATCAAATATGGTATTTATAACCTAGTAGTAGAGACTACTATGTAGATAGTTATCAGGATAGAATCTGATACAGACATTTATTGAAGCCTACACTTAGGTTATACTATTTCTTCCATTTAGAATGCTACTACCCCTACTTTACTGGTTAAAATAACTTTCAGAAGTTAACATAACTTCATGAGTCTCTCAGTGATGTTGAAATAAGACTTATTTTAACTGGTATTTGGGCCTTTCAGCACAATCTATAAAGAATAATGGCTTAACCCGAGATTTAAATCTGACTCTACTACCCATATCTGAGAGATTTTTATCGAATTACTTCATTTATCTTAGCTCTTGGTTTTCTCATGTATAAAATGGCAGTAAGATAGGCAAATACCGGGATGTATATACATCGTACCAATAAAGAATTCAATTAAAGGGCCGGAGGGTTAGCTCAGTGGTTCCAGCGCCTGCCTCGCAAGCGCAAGGTCCTGAGTTCGATCCCCGGTAACCACATATAATGCTGGGCGTGGAGATACGCCCACCAACAATCAACACCGCATACCACAATGCCAGACGTGGTGGCTCACGCCTGTCATCCCAGCACTTAGGAGGCAGAGACAGGAGGATTGCTGAGTTCGTGGCGGCTTGCCTGGGCACCATAGTGAGCTCAGGGCCAGCCTGAACTACAAAGTGAGACCCTGTCTCCAAAAAGCAAAAAAAAAAAAAAAAAAAAAAATTCAATTAAAAAAATAAAAACCATGGCAGTAACAATAGGTCCCATAGGAGACAGATATCATTTCCACTTTTCATATATAGAAAGTGAGGCTCAGAGGGGTTAAGTAACTTGCTAGGAGCCATGTAGTTTAATCTGGATCAGACTATGAAGTTGTTTCTAACTCCAGTCCCCACATAGAACCTTCTCACTCCCTGATCTATATTCTACTTACCTGTTCCTTTTTTTAAATTGAATTCTTTATTGGTACATTTTATATACATCTCACAATCACACATAACATTGGGGAATTTGTACCAGTACATGACACAAGTTAATTCTCATTTTTACCCACATCCCTACCCACCTACACCTCCCCACCCCCTACATACATGCTCTTTTATTTTCTTTCAGAATCATATTTATTCCTTCCCCTCATTACATTCCCATGCCAAATTTCCTTTGGAAATTTCCCATTCTACAAAAACTGTCATACTTTCTAGAGCTCATTTACATCTACAGGTGCTCTCTATTTACCTATTCTTCTAAAAATCTAACATTGTATAAATGAAAACAAATCTAACCAAAAGGAAAACAACTTACATAATGCCGTGCCACAATAAAACAAATATGGTCTATGTGGAACCTCTTTTGCTCTAGAATTAGAAAATCTGTACAATCTTTTTTTTTTTTTTTTTTTTTGAGACAGGATCTCGCTTTGTAGTTCTGGCTGGCTCTGAGCTCACTATGTAGCCCAGGCAAGCCTCGAACTCAGCAATCCTCCTGCCTCTGCCTCCCGAGTGCTGGGATTACAGGTGTGAGCCACCATGCCCGGCACTAATCTGTAGAATCTTTAGAAGACTATTTTTTAAGAAAAGTAACACATCTTCAAGCCATCCAGAATGGTCCAAAGAGGGAAGCGTACCTGGAGTAAGTTCTCTTCTTCACATAAATGTTTATCAACTTTCTTATAGAGGTTATCTAGACCTTTTTTCACTTCTTTTCCAGGATACTCTTTAATAACTTTTCGAAGTTCTTGTTTGTTAAATGCAAGTTGGTAGCTTACTTCCTCCTCTCTTATACCCTGTGCTACACGAGCTTCAACACCTTCAAAGAAATGCTTCAGGGAAATGAAAATAAATAACTGGTAAGAATAACTTTTATTATCACCTGAATATTTTTAAAAACTCAAATTGTAAAGTAGTATATTTCATAACATGAAAAAGTATAAAGTAACAATCACCTATTATACTACTCAGAGAAAATTACTGTTGATATTTTAAACTTCCTTCTAATTTTCTAATGTGTATACAAATTAAACGTTTATTTTTTTTTTTGTGGTACCAACCATCGAATTCAGGCCCTTGTGCTTCCAAGGTAGGCACAGGACCACTTGAGCTAAATCCCTGGCCCATAAATTAAATCTTAACTTTGTATGTTACATTTTCCATTTATTATCATTTTGACTCTGGGGTTGAACCCAGTAATTCACATACTACCACAGAGGAACATGCCTTGCTGCTTTCTGCAATATGTATATTTATTTTTAAAAATTTTTTATTTTGATATAGGTACAATTTATATACACAACATGATTATAATGAATGTATTTAATGCATACGGAATATCCTATCCACTGACTAAATGACGACTTAGGTATTTATTTATTCCTCCCATACTGGGTAACTATTATTTTCCTTTTTTGAGAGTTGCCAAAATCTACTTATACTTAAAAAAAAAACCATTAGTGCCGGAGGGTTAGCTCAGTGGTTCTGGTGCCTGCCTCGCAAGCGCAAGGTCCTGAGTTCGATCCCCGGTAACCACATATAATGCAACAATCAACACTGCATACCACAATGCTGGACATGGTGGCTCATGCCTGTAATCCCAGCACTCGGGAGGCAGAGACAAGAGGATTGCTGAGTTCGCTGCAGCTTGCCTGGGCACCATAGTGAGCTCAGGGCCAGCCTGAACTATAAAGCGAGACCCTGTCTCAAAAATCAAAAAAAACAAAACAAAACAAAACCATTATAGGGCCGGAGATTTAGCTCAGTGGTTCTGGTGCCTGCCTCGCAAGCACAAGGTCCTGAGTTCGATCCCAGTAACCACATACAATGCAACCAATACCACATACCACAGTGCTGGGCGTGGTGGCTCACACCTGTGATCCCAGCACTCGGGAGGCAGAGACAGGAGGATTGCTGAGTTCGAGGCTTGCCTGGGCTACATAGTGAGCGCAGGGCCAGCCTGAACTACAAAGTGAGACCCCGTCTCAAAAAAAAAAAAAAATCATTATAAATATAATTGTCATAAATATTTTTTTTTTTTTTTTTGGAGACAGGGTCTCGCTTTGTAGTTCAGGCTGATTCTGAGTTTACTACA
>PVIC010004388.1:0-62790 GCA_004025085.1 Thryonomys swinderianus
CTTGAAAATCTCCTTCCCTCTGCAGTACTGAGGAGATTAAGGTAAACAGACCATGCAGGGAATAAAATGCTCCTCCCCACTTTTACTTTTTTGAAAAACAAAAAGACAGCTAACCATACAGTAAAATTTCACTCAAATGATTCAGCTTACTGTTGAGTAAATAAATTCATGAGCTAACAGCCAAGGGAATCCACGGTCCTATGTTTTCCTTTAGTAGAAGGCCCAGAACTCTTTGCTTCACTGATTCGGGTTATTTTTCTGAGATAAACTGAAGGCAGCCTTCTGGATCCCATTTCATTTTTCCTTTGTTGTTACAACTTTGTCCCCAGATTCCATGAACGGGAGCCTGAGTGAGATGAAGGATAATTATTCCAATAAGGCCAATTTATCCAATGACCTGTTTATAAAAATCCTTGAGAAAAATAACTGACTGGGCTGTGACTCAATTTGGAAATAGATCCAAGTTTGTCTCAGTTGCAATTCATAGTAAAAATGCGATCTTCATTTTTTTAAACCCCGAAGGAACAAATTTTGCAGGCTGAGAACTCAATCAGAAGCAGGACCAAGGGAGAGGGGGTCGATGACAAGCTTTCACTGATTTCTCGTCATGTTTGAGATTCTTTGCACAGACTTCGCTTCACTTTCAAAGTCTTCCTTCTGAGTAGCTGTGACGGTGTGTGAGAAGAAAATGAGAAGACGGAAACAAACAAAGCCGGGTATACAAAGTCTAACACTCCCCTTGTCTGAGGCCTTTAATTAGGCTTCTCCAGGTATCCGAGACATCAAATCCAGAAAAGCTTCTTTGTGTTTGTTTGCTTAATAGCTCTATCCCAATTTTTGTAATAACATATATCACAAAGTCTAATTGACTGAAGGGCTTCGTCATCAATAAACAACAAAGGCATTGGTACAAATTCCCCAAATGTTTTGTGTGACTGTGAGCTGTGTATTTAATGTACCAATAAAGTTTACTGAATAATGCAAAAAAAAGAGCAAAATACTAAAAACTAAAATAAACTTGAAAATGCTAAGCTATGTTGTAAACAAATGACAAAGGATTCTAGTACCTTGGGCCAGATACCTGTAAGTTGAAAATTATCACAAGTTGATCATTGTGAAACCTGTGCAGCATTCACATTGGCAAATTATATAGTAAAATGTTTCAGGGGAATAAGGCGATGCTGCATATAGAGCATATGCTTAGCATGTGTGAGTTCATGATTTCAAACCCTGTAAAAAAAAAAGTAAATAAATAAAATTTCTCAGTACTCAACCTGAAAAAGGTGATGTTTGAATGCCAGCCCATCAGACCAACTTGAAAACCAATGAACACATCAGTAGCTAATGAAGAGGAAAACCAGCACATACTAGGATTTCTGTAATTATTTCAGGTGACAAGATTCAATTTATCTAGTCCATTGGATTATGAAGAGCTGATGTGAATTGAAAACAGCATTTACAGGAACAAAGTTTACATATAAGGCGGTGGAAGGTGGTAGGGAGGGTAGAGGAATGGGAAAAAATGAGAATGAAGATGTATCATGTACAGGCACAAATTCTGAATATTGAGTGTGATCATAATATATATATATAAAATGTACTGATAAAATCCATTTTTAATTGAATTTATTGGTACATTTTATATACAGCTCACAATCACATTCAACGTTGGGGAATTTGTATCAGTATATGACCCAAGTTAATTCTCATTAAAATCAATTTTTAAAAAAAGAAAATAACAAGTATGAAGTGCCAATAATGATGAGAAAAAATAATGGGAAAATAGTTTCACATATATGATAAATCAAGAGCATATGGCCTCAAGGAATTAATGTAATCAACATTCTTTAAGAAGAATTATAATTATATATAAATTATATTATAATGTGAAAATATCACATAAAACAGTAATAAATCATGAGATACCTCAGCATTAATCTTAACTCAAAAATGACCAAAAGGGTTGTTTCCAAGATTTAGCTATCACAAACCGGGCTCCTATGAACCTGGGTAGAGTAATGGGAAAAAATGAGAATTAAATTGTGTCATGTACAGGTACAAATTTGCAATACTGAGTGTGATCATGATGTGTATATACAATGTACCAATAAAGATAAAAATAAACTAAAAAATGACCAGAAGGAAAGATTAATGTATTTAAAATTGCATAAATTTAATAAAAGTAAAAAAGACATTAAACACAAGTACTAATTTTGTCAAAAATTAATATATTAATAGTAAATATACCAGTAGAAACTCACAGAAAGATTGGGTACTTGTGGAATGTAAGCTTTATAAGACTGAAATGTTTGTGTTTCACTCTCTGCAGTCAGTGCTCAATTAATAATATTTGAATTTTCAGATGAGGAAATACAAATGACCACTAATTGCATGAAAAAGAAGCCTTCATCCTCAATAATATTTAAGTGAATGAACATTGAATGAAATTCCCAGTTTAGATAATTAACATAAACACAAAAAAGCAAAATCATGATCACTTAATAATCACAAGAATATAATTACCATCACTAAGGTTCTCTCTTTCTCTCTTAAAAATATGGTTACCAACAGAGAAATCATTCTCCAAATAGAAATTCCTGTAGATAAAACTGTTCCTCAAATTTCCTATTGCCTTTTGGTTTGCTAGCCCTTTTTGCTTTTTGACTGACACTTCGTCTTTCCAAAGTGACAATTATCTCCTGTCTGCAAATGCACTCATTTGATCTATTTTATGAACTTATACCTGACTTTTGCACAGAGTTCACAATCACAGACATATTCAATAAGCTTTCATTTCTTAAATATCAAATTGGGATTTCCATATTTCAACACCAGCACTTTAATGCAATGAGAAAAGGTGACAATTTTAATTGTCATGTTTAATGAGAAAAAAGATGAGTTGATATAAAATACCACTGAACCTGGTGACCTTTATGTCATATACAAATGGCAGTTTGTAGTAGTTCGGGTAGAAGAGCGATAAAAGTCAAATCACCCAGAGCAAACTTAATATAAGTAAGAATATAAAAATTGCTCTGCACCAGTACATAGTATCCTGTTTCCAAGATCAGTGGATGTGTTGCTTGACTTATGTCTTGGTTATCAAATTAATATTCAGTTGTGATAACCAGGACTCTTCTAGAACACAGTGTAGAGCTAGTTCTCTATGAAATCTGCAACATGAAGAAGTCTAAGAACTACAATGATAAACTCATTCTAGAAAAAGAACTGTAGTTAAGATTGTTAGCTACATTTTTAATGTTATCACAAATTAACTATTTTGGTGTCTTGCTCCAAATTACCAAATGTTTTGAAGAAGGAGGATATACATTTGACTTTTTTCAAAGCATTTTGTATTGTATACACTATATAAAAAATTAGACATTATGTGTATAACAGCAGCATGAATAAAGAGGTTGTAACTTTGAGTGTGTATGAATGTGTGTATCTATGAATATGTAAGATGGAAAGAAGATATTTCAATCAAATTATTGATATAAAATTTACATACAGATGAACTTACCCATTTTTATTCTACAAATGGCTTGAAAATATGTACATTCATGGATATTATTTCATACTTCATGGATAGAAGCAGTTTTATTTAATATGTCTAGTTCCATGAGTTTAAACTTCTTTGTAATGTCATGTAGTTCTCGCTAAATTATAATGAAGAGCTTCATAATCTGCAAAACTCCTTTCTACTGTCTCTTTGCTGTTAAATCTCCCTCTTTGATCTAACGTTATGGTTAAACCAAACTAACAACCTATAGTTAATCTTATATCATTTTAAAAGTTGTAGGCAGAGTTTCCAGTCACAAAGCACAATACTGACAAATTCTCTTTCTCCATTTACAAAACTATTCTTTCTGAAAAAAAAAAAAAGAAAAGTGACAGCTCTGGAAATTTATTATGATTGCCTAACAAAATGACACCATATCCCGCAGACAAGTAATTCTTTTATTGAACATAAGAAGCAAATACGTTTAGAAAATTGTTTGATACTTTGAAAACATATGGTTCACAATCTGTAAGGTTACATTTTAAAAACCATGATGCCAGACGAAAAGATAAATAATCAGACAGTGAGCTTTAGTCAGCACTTTATTCAAGGGCTTCAGAGAACTTGCCCAACAGAAACTGGATCTTTACTAGTGGCCAGATGAAAACCCTGTTGCACTTCAAGGTTCATAACTTGTGTTTGTGACTAGACCACACAAATACTCTCAAAATAATCAATTCAGATTTATTTTTAGTGGAATGAGCTTCCTCTGAATTAAACTGGCCTTCCAGAATTTTGCTCTTTGCTTAACAGTTTCTGGCCCAAGACAAGTTCAGATGAGCTGTACTTCAAAATGATCTTTTCACCTTGGAGTCTCTAATCTAATGCTGGTTCCACTTCACAGAGACGTTTCTCTGCCCCAGTGATTTGAAATGAACAAGGAGCTGCTGTAGGCAGTTTTCTTGTATATGTGTAGTTCTGTGTTTCGGCCCCTTCTGGACACAGAAAGACATTAGCCTTCAGCTGTGCTAAATCTGATCTCTTCTTCCACCTTCATGAATGCTCACACTAGTTTTTGCATCGCATAATTTCTGTTAGGGCTCATTAAATGGTAAGGTGAAAATCTGTTGTTGCCCTGAAATCACTTTTAGCTTATATTAAGATGACACCATGTAGGACATTTATTTACTCTTTCAATAACTCATTTCTTCTACCCGCCTGCCTGTGAAATCTCCCATAAGCAGAAAGCCATGTAAAGATCAAATCTAAATATTCTAAATATTCCACCGAATGTATTTTTAAATCTGACTCTGATGCGTATTACTCTGTGATTTAGAGAGATCTTTAACAAGTGGTTGAGAATGGTCAGAAACCCACCTTTTCCTCAGAATGTAGCACTGAACCAGCCCTTCATTACTGTCAAATCCCCTCTGTTGACTTCAGAGAAAGTACAGCGAAACTTTGCCCTCTCCTGTTGACTTGTGAAGAGGCACAGCTAGAAGACAGAATTCTGGATTTACTTCTACACACACATGGATATAAGCATATAACAGAGTTGCTAGAAATACTTTGCTCACTTCCAAATGGGTATTATTTACTTGGCTATTGCTATCCTATTATTATTCTTTGGATATATTCCCTACAGCCAACTAGTAATGTGTTGCATGCTGTTGCACAAAGGCTAAACCTTGAAAGTTTATGGGAAATTCAGCCTAATTCTCCATTCAATCTTTGTAAATACTCAATTTCTCTTAATAGACATATGCTTCAAAATTAGTATTATTGTTATCATTACTCTTAATATTACTATTAGTGTTTGCTTTTATCGTTTTTGAGCAATTGTCTCTGGACATTAATTTCACTTTTCATCACAGCTTGGCCCCCTGGAAATTATTAACTTGACAGAGATGGCAAGAGAAAATATATTCAAGAAACATCTGGCAAATTGTGTAGCAATGTTGAATATTACCTTCCCCGTAGTATTTAGGTTTATTACCTTATCTTTCTTCCCTGTGCAATTTTAATGTCTCTCTTCTCCTATCCTATCTTCTCTCCTCTTCTCTTCTGTGTCTCCCATATATACGGCTTTCTAGAATACATGAAGTAAGGTGTATTTTTCAGTTAGTTCCTATGTCTATTATTTTCAGTTTTGACAATATCAAGCTATTAGGATTATAGGACTCTGCTATTCACAAATATCTCTAAAGTCTTATGATAAGGAAACAATTAAACCCAATTGTTTTTACTTATTCATGGATGTTAAAGTTTTATTTTTGTACCCGTGTTCATTTTTGTTATTATGAAATTAATATTACCTAACAGAATTTATTTTTCATAGAAATTTTTCTAAATTTTCTTACATAAGTGCTCTAATTGCAAGCTCTCTAGGAAGATTTTACTCAGCTGTCTAAGGAGAACTACAGTTTTCACTGGTCATGTTATCTTGGAGGAGAGAAAGTAGTCATGGAATTGCAATAAGGCAGTATGATTCCTGCTCCACTGTCCCATCAGAAATGCTGTGTCCATGTCTTCAATAATTTCAACGTAGACCATTCAAATGGACCTTTTTAGTCTTCATATCATTGCTCTAGTATTGCTTCTTCCATGAAATTCTGTGGCTGTGACTTCCTGGTGTGTGTGTGTGTGTGTGTGTGTTTTCCAGATGACTTTATCAGTATATTTCTACCAGATCTTTTAACACTGTTACTGCGTTGTGTCTGTATTTTAGTTTTATTTCCTTCCCCTTACATATCTTAGGCAATCTGAATGTCAGTCTCCATCGACTTGCCAATCAGTCTCAACTCTTCCTCTGGATGTGGGCTCACTCTTGAGTTCCAGGTGCAGATTAGAGACAGAGCATCCTCAGAAGGTAACACAGACTGGCCAGAGTGAATTGCTGAGCCAGAAACTCTTGGTAGCTGTTAGCTGAGTGAGAGGTAGTAGCTTTTGGACTAAGAAGTGAGCTTAATGATTACACTATTGTCTCAAATAGGTGTTCTAAATTTCATTTGTGCAAACCAGCATGTATTCTTGAACCAGGAATTTGAATCTGAATATTTTATAATTCCCTTTGATATATTTTACTCTTTAAATCAGCACTGAGCTTTTGTTGCTATTTTCTGTGTGCGTGTGTGTGTGTGTGTGTGTGTGTGTGGCCTGCCTTCTGGTACATAAGGTGGTTTCCTCATGATTTCATTCTTCACTCCATGTATTTCCAAAAGCTGCCACATTTTTATTGTACTATATCATATTATATATTATATATACAGAAAATTCAACATACATAATGTCATATACTTCATGATCTGGATGCTGTTAGTATGTGTTATTTAGTTACATTCATTTATGCTAATTAGGTTAAGTTTAACACTATATTTGGATGATGACAACCATATACCTCCATTTTACAATAATATTTTACTTTTCAGAAATGGAAAGTACCCTGGCATAGAGTTTCTCTTACACTATATTAGTTTCCATTCCCAATGAACTATAAGTTTGCCAGTGTGCAATACTATATAGTAATAATGACTGTGCCCACTTTCTACTGGAATTTGCAGAATCCCAGTTTTCAAAAGCCTATCATTTCTTTTACATTATAGCTGAAATTTTTGTGAAAGTAGAATTTTTCTTCATCAACAGGAGTCATTCTTTATTTTTAAAAATGCTTTCATCTTATCCCTTTAGCAATTTACTCTCAAGGCAAAAGTTTGGTTTGATTGTTTATTTATGTATGTATTCTCTAAAAAATTTTAGTTTTCTACTATATAAGCATAATTTGTCCTTTACTTGTTATACTTTTTTTTTTTTTGAGACAGGGTCTCGCTTTGTAGCTCAGGCTGGCCCTGAGCTCACTATGTAGCCCAGGCAAGCCGCCGCGAACTCAGCAATCCTCCTGTCTCTGCCTCCCGAGTGCTGGGATTATAGGTGTGAGTCACCACGCCCTGCACTGTGGTATGTGGTATTGATTGCTGGTGGGCGTGAGTCACCACGCCCAGCATTGTTTGTGGTTACCAGGGATCGAACTCAGGACCTTGTGCTTGTGAGGCAGGAGCCGGAACCACTGAGCTAAATCTCCGGCCCTACTTGTTATACTTTAATTTTCTAAAAATTTCTTTCCTGTATACTAAGTTCTATTACCTTTTCTTACATGATCCATTTGTTTATTTCTTCGTTCCTTTCCTTTCTTTTTTTCCTCTTTCTTTCACATTAGTTATTTTTGGCCATAAATTAAATTTTCTGAAGGTGCACACACCACCATATCCCACATGATGCTTAAATAATTCATGATATATTTTCAAGTAAAATTACATTCACTAACACGACAGTTTAATTAGCAAAAGGAGTAAATTATTAACAATAAAATACGATATTCTGATCCACAGTCACTACTTGAACTCCATACTTTCCCAAAAATATCCTCATAGTTAGTTTTTCACAGCTTTAAAGTTAATCACAGATAATATATCTTATTGAGTTTTTATACAGTGCTCTCTCTCTGAACCATAGTCTTTCAACTTTTCCTTGTCTTTCCTTGACCCTAAACCATGTGACGAATATAGGTCAGTTATCTTTAGGATTTTCTTTAAGTCGTGTGTATTTGATATTCCATCATGATTTGCCCATGTCTGATGTTAACTGTGGAAGCGAACTGTGTCCTTTACGTAGAGCATCATGAAAAACATGTTGGTTTCTGGTGCAACTATAAAATGAGCAAAATAGCCTGGGCAGTAGGAACAAATCAGCAGCACTTAGAGGTGGGTGTGTCCAGGAAACAGTGGAGGAAGGTCGGGAGGTTTTCCTGGGGAAGCAGCCAGCATGTCATGGTTATAACCCTGACTTTTCATTATAGACTACATGGTGATACTGATCAAATGGTGATACTGATTCAGGTAGCATACAGCACAACTCTAACATGTGTCCCAAATGCCTCATATTCAGAAGTAGGGTCTGGTCAGCAGAGTTGGGCGACTGGTGGTAAGACTGAAAGGATGTAATCTCCTCCCAAGGAAGCTAAGCTTTGCATGATATAGAGTCATGATATGGAATCACGATATGGAGTTTAGAAAGTAAACCTCAAGTAGTCATAGAAGGTGTTGAGGAAATTTATATAGTCTGTTGCTTTAACATCTAATGCTGAACCATAAGCAAGACTTATAGTTACAGACAAAAAGTGAATATAAAATAAATAAGCCTAGAGAAGACCAGGAATCTTCTTGTAGAAAGCCGAGGAATCCAGGATTGCAAATGTCCTTTGTTACTAATAGGAACATGCTCGATAATCCAGGACCCCAAACTGCAGAGCTGCACATTCTCCCCCCCCTAGGATCCAGAAGCATGAAGACTGAGCCAGGAAGTACAGCTGTTCCCGCCCTGCTGCTGTCTCCCCTCAACACATCCTTGATTTCTGTATTACATTAAGCAGTGGTGTGTGCAGGCTATAACTGCCCTGCCCTGAGCCCAGCTTTCAAGTCACATGTCTCTGTTGCCTCTGTGTCGAGACACATGAAGAGAATTTGGAAAAATGTAGCTTCAAGGTAGACACCTTCACAACCTTAACACTTTCTCAGGAAGAAAGCACCCTCCCTTGGGTTCTTTCTTCACTTCTACTTACCAAAAACCCTGTTTTGTGCCACCCTCTGTGGAACATGCCATTAGGATCCGTTTGGTAAGTAAGTGATTGGTATAAACAAAAGGCATAGCACTGCCCCAAACCATCATCTGGCAAGTGGCAGTTCCAAAATTATCCCCGTTGTTTTACCTACTGTGGTAGGTGATCAGATCTAGTCCTTCTTAGCAATCATTCCTTCTTCTTGAAGCATTACAGCTTTCTCCTGATAAAGCTCTTTGCCCATGCAAGGGTGCATAGAGGCAAGTCTCAAAGCCTGTAAGGGAAATGGGCTCCCACACTGAAGGCTGCAATGCATTCTTCATGAGCGTAAGACGGAACTGAAATGATCTGATGACCACAGAGCTCTCCCTTTTGTGACCACTGCATCTCCTTCGAGTCTCCCTGATCCTTCCCACCCACGGCCTGATCAGCAGTGCTCGTCCTTCGCCTGGCAACAGCTTCTTTAGCTCTGACTTCACCTTGAAAGCTAATGACTTCAAGTATTCTCTCCTGAGCTCCTGGTTGGGTGAGTTGTAGTGATTTATTAGTTCTCACAGTATCTTTACTTCACCTTGATTATGCTTATGATTATTAGGGGCTTGATTTTGTATTCTACTGAAGTACAATCTACCCGGGATAATGTACCACTTGAAGAATACCAACAGAATAAGGTGTGGTGGGGACACCTGTAAACTCAGTACTTTGGAGTCTGAGGCAGAAGGGGAGAAAGCTTAAAACCGAAGTATCTTAGCGAGATCCTGTCCACAAAAATAATTTTTTAAGAGCTGGAGACTAGCTCTTACAATTGGGTAAATCCATATCTCTTCTCTCTGTATATAAATATTCTGCTTTTTAGATTGAAGCTGGCTAATAAGTTAATTAATTATTCATTTAAAATCAAACTCCTTCTCATAGTACACCTCCTTTCATATCAAGAGCCATTCTCCATGATCTTTTATTAAAATAAATCCCCAGCACCTGGCAGAGATTGGCTATGAAGGAAGCAGTGGATATGTTTTCACTCAATGAGTACAATGCACCCAATATGTTTGTGTGTAGTGCATGAAATGAATGGCCATACAGAAATAAAGTTGCTTTGGACAGGCGCTAAAACTGAGGCAAAAAAAAAAAAAAAAACAAGAGTGATTGCTTCAAGTGCCCGCTTTTAGGAGGGCTCAAACCTTAAGAACATAAACTAAGTTAGGACTCACGGAGCACAAGAGAACAGAAACTTTTGTGAGATCCCATCAGGGATCAAAGAGCTCACTGGCCTAGCAGCCTGGGGATTGTGCCGAACCTTTCAGCAGTGTGTCGAAGGTGTGTGTTGGGAACACAGGCTCCTTTCCAATGGAGAAGACTCGTAACCGCTTTGATGTATGCACAAGAGCTACATATTGCACCTGGACGCTCTTCCAAAGACCTCTTCCCCAAATGCGGCCTGTTGTGTCTGAGAGAGTACCGAGGCGGCCCCCGAGCCCTCATCCAGAGACATGTGTGATTCCATCACTCCTCCGTCAACAGTGCCTAATCATCCTTTTCCTTTGTCCTATCGGTAATCTGCTGTTGTTCTCTTGGTCTTTTTTAACCAGACCATGTTCACGAGTGTGTGCACACACACACTCAACCGAACACTTCATTCTGAATTGGAATTATCACTGAAAATTAACCTTAAACAATCACTTTCTCAGTGGAAAACAGTTCTTTTCACAGAAGCATTTTACTAATTTAAACTTTGACTTTTTTTTTTTTTTTTTTTTTTTAGTAAAACAGTGTCAAGATAATACTTGAAAAAATAGTCCTTGATAATACTTGAAAAGATTCTCAACAACTTCCCTATAGCACACTCTACCTCAGGGAAGTCCATCAAAATTACTCTTTTATCTGCCTGGGGGTCCCTCCCAGCACCCTCTCTCTTAACCCTAGTTCATCTACACTATCTCAAAATACTCCTGCATTTAACCGTGTGAGCCTCACCTCTCCACCAAGGATTGATTTTTTTTTTTTTACTTTTCAAATTACCTTATGTGGCTAATTACACTAAAATACCTGTATGTTAAATCACTTCACATGTATTGTTTATTACAGCATATGCATATTTCTTGTTTAGTTGCCTGAATTCCCACTGTTAAACATGGGACCTAATTCTTCTTTCCGTGACTATGTTGTTTTGCTTTCTCTAATGACGGCAACTAAGGAGAAGAAAGAGTAGATGAAAGCACTAGCTCTGTCCAGTGGAGAAGATACTCAGGAGTGCTTAGAAGTACTTTGGCAGATAATGGAGGAGATTACTGACTAGGACTCAACACACTGGTTTGAGTGGAGAAATGTGAAGAGAAAAGAAAATATTCCAATTGACCTACAATGGAATCTGTTGAGTGTGTGCATGAATGTAGCACATGTTGGAAAAATCGTGTTTTGCACAAAAGCTTAGTTTAAACTCATGTCTTTAAATATTGGATCCTATTGAATTTCACTTCATGAATTCACTTTGATTCAAATCACACTTACAAAAACATCACCTACTTCCACTCTCATGTAGTGTCAACGTCTACTTTTAGCTAAAGAACCAGAATCTTGTATAAGGATAATGTGGACACTCACCTTCCTTAAAGCTCATGGGAATAATACACATCACGTACAGACTGCTTCTTTTTTTAACTAATTGATTTTATTGGTACATTTTATATACACATCATGATGACAATCGATGTTGAAAATTTGTACCTGTATATGATATGACTTATTTCTCATTTCTCCCCATTGCCTTTCACTGGCTATGTGCCTGTTTCCTTTTCCTAGAGAAATGATGGCAGAATCTGGAGCTACCGAGGGTCTCCAGGTGCGGGTCATTGATCATGAGAACAGATGAAAGTCTGAGAGTAACACTCACTCAAGTTCTTCATGTGAGAGTGGAGTATTAAGATTCAACTTCTGGTCCTCCACCTCAAAACCCGACACGGATCTGTAGAACTGTGGGATTTTTACAGTGTCAGATTGTGCCAGCCTGTCTCACGGAAATGAGAAAAATCTGTGAAGTGAAAGTGTAAAGATGGCTTATAGCAAATAGTGAGCTAGCAGTAGTTTGCACAAAGGAACCAGAGAGGCGCAGTGGTTTTAGGATTAGTTATGTTAACTACTATCTCATGTTCCAATCACCACTTTTCTCACTTGGCTTTGGCGTGTTGATTCTTCCTTCGGTCTCATCCTGACAGTAGCAACTTCAGGCATCAGTCAGCACTAAGAAGAACCCTTGACTTTTGACTTTTGTTTTCAGTTCAAGGGATCCAGCCCAGGTCATTGGGCATATTATCCAAATGCTCCACCATCTCCGTGCCCTTACCACATTTTGAAGAGCAAGAATAACATTCTCAGAAATCCCCCAGGAAAGGGGTACAAGTTATTTGCCCAAATTGCAGCATATATATCTCTCTAAATCAATCAGAAAAATTAGTAAACAAACTTATGGGGATTTGATTAAAATAGTAAATGCTTAACCCTGGCATGACAAAACATCAGCTTCTTCTGAAACAGATCCTGATAACTGAAAAAATTAGGCCACGTGTAGTTAATAGTTAGCATGGACTAGGACGTGGCTTTCTATCAATCATTGGGAACACCTGTCCTTCAGTGCTAAGGGTCCTTCCTGGTTTTGCCTAGGAACCTCCTGTCTAATCTTTAAACAATAGCCGCACTTGAAGTGAAAGGATATAAATGAGCTCTTGGAGAAATACCCAACTCAGGTGCAGGCACAGAAACTCCTCAAAGGGCCTTAACAGTAAGCTACAGCCATAGTTGAATGGATTCATTACCTACTCACTTTATGCATTGTATCTCGTAGACACAAGCCTAGTAGTGTGAACTATGGGGAAGGAGATGCACTGTTAACACAGGTGATGTGACTCTTCGTAAGCTGCCCAACACTCCCAGGATGGCATTCTGGGAGGGACATCGATGGACCGAAAATGAAAGGGCCGCTGTGAGTCTTTTTCAAACCTACTCTCACTCTGCAGAGTATACTTCTTTTCAGCCTTTAATAAATGCACTGTTTCACTGTCTTTTCTGTGTCTTGTTCGAGAACCTGAAGGAATCCCAAGTGGGCTCTCTGTCCGGCAACACAGTGACTGGCGCTTCAGCCCTCTGACATGCGGACTGGTTGAGGCGAGGAGGCAGTGGACCCCGAGCTGTATGCTCGGCATTTGAAATCTCATAATACCTGCTGTATCAGTTTGCAGCAAGACTCTGCAGAGTAGCATCAAATTGTCCCTCTGTAAGTACAAGCACAAAATTCAGCTGAGAAGAACAAATAATTCAATTTTCCACTTGTTTAATTTATGATGTTCATTATGAAGAGAAATATTAATTTAAAAAATGAGAAAGTGGAATGGTATATTATATAAAATGATTACAAAATTATTATTTGTAATTACACCTGAATGCAGTTTCATTGCTATATTTGCCCAGTATACCATGTATGTACATATATATATATATAAATATGCATGCATAATAAATGTATATGTATGAGGCATCAACACATATTATGGTGAATGTTTAAATCTACGAATTTTACCACAGTGGAAGGCAGATTATGATTTAGATCTCGCTGTCTCCAAGAGCCTCCTGGGTTCAGACCAGGGCTTTGGGAAGGTGACTAGGCTATGGGGCCCTAGGGGTGACTTGCTGCTAGGAAGTGGGGTCTGGCCGGCGGTGGGTCACTGGGAACGAGCTCTAGAAAAGTGCATCTCCCTCCGCAGCTCCTCCTTCTCTGTTGGCTTCTTGGCCAGCATGACGTGAACGGCTTTTCTCCAACCGGATCTTCCCATCATGCCGTTTCCGCCCGCGAGCTCCCCAGCCGGGGCTGGACAAAAGCCCAGAGAATCCTCACCTCCTCTCACTTATGCATCTCGGCAGCAGAAAGTAGCTACCGCCAGACCCATTGCCATTCATCCCCCTAAAAATACTCCTCTTACCTCAAACACCCTCATGCTATTGTTCTTACCACTTTCTGCAGGAGTTTCACGTTTACATTTAAGGAAAGTTTGGTCAAATAAAAATATAGCAGTGTCTCTGTCTACCTTCTTGCAGGATCACGCATTGTGGGGTTCCCAGCAGTTTCCCAAAGTCAAAATAACCAGGAAAAGTAAACATCTCAAATAGATTCAGGACACAGAAGTAATGGAAATAGCACAGCTAAAGTCATTCATAAAAGATTTCCAGAACTGTGTCTTTTACCATCCTACTTTTAAAATTTAGTGAAACATTCACTATTTCACTACCCTTCCTGTCTACAGCATTCATTGTATATGTAGAACAATATCACGCTAAAAAGTTTTAGGGATATAAAAATAAAATATTTTTTAATTGAATTCTTAATTGGTACAATTTATATACATTTCAAAATCACATATAACATTGGGGAATTTGTACCAGTATATGACACAAGTTGATTCTCATTTTTACCTATATCCCTACCCACCCACACTTCCTACCCCCCTTTATACATGCTCTTTTATTTTCTTTCTGTATCATATTTATTCCTTTTAAGAATGACAAGATCGATCCATTTAGGTGCAAATGGAGACACCTGGAGGATATACTAATAAGTGAAATCAATAGATCACAGATAATTTCCGGATCTTCTCTTTGGCATGAACACCTGTAGATGCAAATGAGCTCTAGAAAGTAGGACAGCTTTTATAAAGTAGAATATTTCTATAGGAAACTTGATGTGGGAAAAATAAAATATTTTATGATTGATTCAATACTATGTTTCCATTAGCATTTGTGGTGATTTTCATTGCTAAAAATGTGAGCAGCATCTCCCCGTGTTTTCCTGTCTATGGGTCAGACAGCAGCAAGCAGAGCAGGCGAAGAAGGAGCCATGAACAGGGAGCGGCCCACGGCCAGTCACAAGAGAAGCTACCTCAGTACGGTCCTGCATGCACACAGAGCTCCACAACTTGAATCTCTGAGTGTCATTAGAGCTTTGGTTTGCACTGAGGCATAACCAAGTGTTTGTGCAGATCTAGACAGCTAAAGGCAAAGATCCTATCATTTGCTATGATAGGACCAGCACCGAGAAGGCCCCACAGCCCTAAATGCAGTCATATTGAGTCCATACCACCCGAGATGCCTGACTTCTCACTGCTTCCCGTGCAGAGGGTCCAGGGCTGAGTGGTACAGCTGCCCTCGCTCGTTTCCAATTCAGCTGATGTGATCTAATTTCCTTGGTTTTTTCCTGTATTTCCTCTCCTCTCTTAGGGCTTCCTGTCTGCCTAACATTTTTTTGTTAGGCAAGATGGTAATTGAGAAAGAGATAAAGAGCTGATCTTTGGTTTAAAAAAAGAAATGAAAGAAACAAATAATGATGTGCATTTTCTGGCACTTCATGTCTACTATGGTTTGGTTCTCAAGTGCCCTTCCCCAGCCCAGAGGGTAAAAGTTTGATCCTCAGATCTTTGAAGGTGGTGCAAGCCTTACAAGCTGGGTCTCAGTGGGATTTTCTCTGATCACAGTCAAGATCAGGGGTCTCGGGGCCCTTCTTTTCTCTCTTTCTCATATGTTGACCATGAGGTGGTGGCTGTTGCTCTGCTCCATGCTTCCTACCATGATGTGCTGACTCACAGCAGGGCACTGGCACCAGGACCAACTGGGCTGAAGCCACCCAGACTGTGGACAAAATGAATCTTTTCTCTTCGTAAGCTGACAATCCCAAATATTTGTTACAGCAGCAAGCTAACATACCATTCCTCCTACTAACAGAAACAAACCATTGGTTAATATGATATCTTTGCATTAGAAAGATTATTAGAAAAAAGAGAACTAATCCTGAGTTCTTGTGAATGCCTCCAAGATTGCAGATATCATTGCTTTGGTCAGCTCTCATCTGCTTCTTCACTTCATTCTCTCTCTCGCTTTTTCTCTCTTTCCATTTTGATATCCCTTCCCTTTATTGAGTTTATTAGTACATTTTAGATACAAGTCACAATCACACTCAACATTGAAAATTTTTTTTAAATTTGAATGTTTATTGGTACACATTATATATACACATCATGATCACACACAATATTGAGAATTTGTATCAGTATATGACACAATTTTTCATGTTTCCCATTCCCCCCGCCACCCTGCAAACCCCACCCTCTATATACATAAGCTTTGTTTCCATTTTTTTTTGTTGTTTTTACCATTGAATTTTTACTTTCCCTGGTTTGTTCTCTCCTCCCCTCCTCCATTTCTCCTTTCACTTTGACCGTTTTCTTCCTATTTCACAGGACCTGTCCTACATTCTAGACGTCATGCACACCTTTGGCTTCTCATACTATAGAAACGATGTGGTATTCACACGTCTGTGTCCTATTTATTTCACTTGATTCTTGAAGCCCTGCTTTCCCTCCTTCGTCCCTCCTTGCTGACATGTTCAGACTGACATGTCCAAAGCCCAGCTCCTGTTCCAAAGGCCCGGTGATAGTCATTTCTGTCTCATGTAAGAAAAAGTCTATGACCAAACTTTTCATATAATTTTTGGATCTTTCATTTATCAACGATTTAATTGTATAAATCTGTTCTTTCAAGAAAATATATGAAGAAGTTCATGTTTCACTCTCCACTCTTGGACCAAAGCACTGTCATTTAGTACTGGATTATCACCTCTTTTTCAATTCCATCACTGGCCAACTAACCAATGTACGTGAGATTCTTTCAGAGCTTTGTCTCAGTTATGTAATGCATGGGCACAAAATGGCTTCCCATTTCACTTCAAATTTAAATCCACAGTGTAGGTACAGCTCAGTGGTAGAGGGCTTGATTATCTAGCACGTGCAAGGTCCCGGCAACAATCCCTCCTGTTCCCATATACGTACACACACACACACACATACATACATGCATATATAATAATTAACAGGCCTTGGAACAGTTCCTATTTAAATAAAAGACTAAATGAACAAATGAGTAAGTCAAGTCGAGTAATAACCAATAAGGTCATACATGACATAAGTGTATTTCCTCTCTAACAGCATGCTCTGTCTCCCTTCCCGGTTATCCCCATTCAAGAATGACCTACCCTCAGAGTCTTTATCATTTCTCTTTGCCTGGAAAGTTCTTGCTTTCCATATGCACATATTTCATGCTTAATCCCCCAAAAGTCTCTAATCAACTGCACTTGCTTTGTCCTGGACCTTGGTGACAACTATAATAAAATCACTGCCTACACCCTCAGAATTTTTTAATTTCTATTCTCAGCTTTATTCTTCTTCCTGGATATTATCATAATTTGATCTGTGATGTATTTTAAGTAGGCATTTGTTTAATATTTGGCTCATGCCAGTAAATCACAAGCTCTGCAAACACATGCATCTCTTTGTTCTGTTAACTTTATTTCCAAGGCCTAAGTTAATGATTGACACACAGAAAGCATTCAGAAACCACGCTGAATGAAGGAGTGAATGCTACTCTCAATATACCAACAGACTTAAAATTCACAAGTAGAAAATCGTGAAACTCTTATTAAAAGATACAGGAGTTAAGCCTAATGCTATTTCAGTCCACAATACATTGAAGAATTTATCTATAATGTTGCTTATAAATGACCAAGTTTGATTGACCTGGTTAATTTTATAATACAGTATCTTCAGACCAGAATGTGCAAATCCAGTGTGGAGACACAACACATGAGCTGCGAAAGCAATGTAACCCTATGAGCTTAGTTGTGACAAGCTTGTCACAAAGACAGAGTCAGATATTTTAGAGTTAGGAACTAGCTATTTCACTGAAAGATGAGGCAGAGATCATCACCAAGATTTACCAAGGTCAAAGGCTCTTACCTCTTGAGTTCAGTTCCCTTTTTACCAAACTATGCTGCTTTGCCAACATGAGATGCCTTTGCAAATCTTTTACATGTGCTGAGCTACCGTGACTCCTTGTCATTCTTTTAATCAAAATTCTTCTCTGTTTTCTCTGTCCCTTTCTCTCTCGTTCTTTTTTCTTTCAGTATTGCTGAATGTACAAACCTCTAAAGGCTGATATACAGTCACCTTCACATATTGAGAGAAGCTGTTCACTTTAGTGAAAATTAAATAGCATATATGAATAACTCTCCATAGACTTTTAAACTTGCCCTGCATTTTGTAATTGATCTTAATATGAAGAGGAAAAAAGATAAGTAGGTGACTTATAAACTCAGAAGATACAGAGGGTAAAGAATAGAACAATTGTTGAACTATTTTTAGTTTAATGAGAATAACAAAGAGTAATATGTTGTCAATAAAAGAGTCAATGTGGTGCTGGAAATAAATCTGTCTACAGAACCATAAGCCAAATAGGTGAGAGAATACAATAAAAGAGTAAACATAAATTAACTTCTCATTGAGAGTGGAGGTCTTGAATAGGCGTTTTCACTGCATAGGTCTCATAATTTCTATAAAGCACTCCTGTGATAATTGAAGGGAAAGCAAACAGAAAACAAATGCAACTGAAGAGAAATGTGTAATAAAGCATCAGATGTTGTGTTGGCATCTCTGACAGCAGAAGTTATTATTTGGCAAAATTTAGAAGGTGCAGGAATAATGACTTTTGCTGATGACTCTGTTGCATAAAATACAAGCTTCATACAGTGATGAGAAGCAATTTATACCTTAAAAAGGGATAAGGGACAAAAATGTATTTTTCTAGATATTTATTTTTAATAGTTTGATAGAGGTTTTCATTTTTGTACTGGGTATATTGAGATATAACTCATGTAGTATTCATTTTACTCATCTAAGAAAATAAACTAGTCACAGGAACTTTAATTATCACATGGTTTCTCTTATATGAGTAATTTCTTTTTAATTTGAACATTCACTATGTTTCAATCATGATTTGCATTTGTATTTGCCTAACCACACAATTCATATTAATATAATTATATAAGATCCTATTGCCTTAATTTTTTCACTTTGTTTTATTATATATGAACCTTCATGTTTGAAAAATATCCCATCATAGAAGTTAGTTTGTCATTTTTAATGCATTTATCCATTGATCCACGCTTGAGTCATTTCCATATTTGGCTACTATGAACAGTACTTGTCATAAGTATTCATGTATAAACCTATGTGAATATAACATTTTATTTTTCTTGAGCACACAGCCTTGAAAAGAAAGGTCTTTTGAGTTTGTGTTAATAATGTCAGTGTCTCATATTTTCTTCTCTCAGACCATTGGTTAGGATCACCATTATAATGCTCTTACTCCTTGTTTTGTTTTAAATCAAAGAAAACTAAAAATAAAACTAAAGTATTTATTATGAATGGAATTGTCCTTTGATAAAGCTATAAAAATGCATTCTATTTCAATTTTGCTATGCTTTAGTATTTAAGTACTATTATCAGTGTTGCTATTTTTCACTTTTAAAATTAATTAGCTTCAAATAATGACACAATCATTATTTTTCTTATTCAATTACTTTTGCCATTATGGAGACTATAACATCATTTTAATACTCTAGTGAATTCATTTTGCAATGATGATATTTTTCATTTTTAGTTTCATTTAATATATTAAATATTACAACAATAACAAGAACTTGTAAGTGTATATCCACATTGACAGTTGCTGAGAATATATTTTTGCCTCATTATTCTACTTTAAAATATACTATAAACAATATCAGAATATATCTATAATATATAGTATTAAAAATATCGAAATGTATCTGTCACCCCTACCACCCCTCACCATTTACAATGACTGTTTGCATTTTTTCCTATTTTTCAGATATTTTTTCTTTTCCTTCTTTCTCTTACCCCATCTCCCCTCTGTAATTTCCTTTTTCCCTTGAACATTTTCTCCTGTCTGGCAACACCTATTATACATTATGGTTTCATTATACCTTATACTTTCATTTTCTCAGACCAGAGATATTACTCAGTATTTACCTATATGTATCCTATTTATTTCACTTAAGAATATGGCTTCACTGTGCATCCATTTAGCTATAAATGCCTCAAGTTTATTGTTCAGTATAGCTGAGAAGTATTCTATCTAATTTATAAAAATAGACATCATTCTTTAAGGCTGAATAATACTCCATTTTATAGAAAAAAATCACATCTTCCTTATCCAGTCTCCAGTTGATGGGCATTTGGGTCGTTTCTAAGATTTAGCTATCACAAACTGACCTTCTATGAACATGGGTGCACATATGTCACTGTAATATGGATCTTTTAATTCCTTCGTGTACATACCTACCAGAGGAATAGCAAATGGATCTCTAATCCAAGTTTTTGAGGAACCTTCACACTGATCTCCACAGTGGTTGTACCAGTCTACATTCTAACCAAGAGTGGAGAAAGGTTCCTTTCTCTCCACAGCCTCACCAGCATTTGTTGCTGGCTAATTTTGAGATAGCAGCCATTCTCTGTGGAGTGAGATGGAATCTCAGTGTTGTTTTCATCTGCTTCTCTCCAATGACTAGTGATGTTGAACATCTCTTCATAGTTTATTAACTGCTTTTACTTCTTCCTCTGAAAAGCGTGTTTTCATTTTAGATGCCCATTTTTGAATTGGGTCTTTAAATTGGGGGAGGGCTGATTTGTTTTAAAAAATTCTTTGTATATTCTAGATAGTAGCCTTTTGTCTGAGAAACTGCTGGTAAAATTTCTTTTCCAATTTGTTGGTTGTCTATTCACTCTTCTGGTGGTTTCTTTATCTCAACTTAATTAAAGCTATTTATTAGAAACCAACAACCAGTATTATTCTAAATGGTCAAAAACTGAAACCTTTCACACTAAAATCAGGAACAAGAGAAGAATGTTCACTATCACCTTTCCTGTTCAATATAGTGCTGGAAACAGTCACAGCAATTAGACAAGAGAAAGAAATAAAAGATTCCTTAATAAAGATAGGAAAGGAAGAAGTTAAACTGTCATTATTTGCTGATGACATGATACTCTGTATAGAAAACTCAACCCAAAGACTGTTAGACTTAATTGGCAAATTTAGTAATATAGCCGGATACCAGGTCAATGCTCAAAAGTCAATAGCCTTTTTTCTTTTTTCTTTTTTTTTTTTTTGAGACAGGGTCTCGCTTTGTAGTTCGGGCTGGCTCTGAGCTCACTATGTAGCCTAGGCAAGCTTTGAACTCAGCAATCCTCCTGTCTCTGCCTCCTGAGTGACAGGCGTGAGTCACCATGCTGGGCACTGTGGTATGTGGTATTGATTGCTGGTGGGTGTGAGTCTCCATGCCCAGCATTTTATGTGGTTACTGGAGGTCAAACTCAGGACCTTGTGCTTGCGAGGCAGGCGCCGGAACCACTGAGCTAATCCTCCAGCCCTCAACAGCCTTTTTATACACAAACAACAGACTCACTGAGAGAGAAACTGAGGTGGCAATCCCTTTCACAATAGCATCCAAAAAAAAAAAAACACTCTAAGAATCAATCTAACAAAGGAGATGAAAGACCTCTACTCTGAAGACTACAACACTATAATAAAAGGAGATTTAAAAGAATATCAGAAAATAGAAAGACATTCTTTGTTTCTTGATAGGAAGAACTAATATTGTCAAAATGGCTATACTTCCACAACTAGTGTGTAGATTCAACACAATAACAATTGAAATTCCAACAATATATTTCATAGATCTAGAGAAAATAATCCAAAAATTCATCTGGAACCAAAAGAGACCTAGAATGCCAAAAGCAATTCTGAGAACAAAGACAGGGTTAGGGGTATCAGGATCTGAAATTTGAAACTGTACTATAAACACTCTGTTATAAAAAATGGTATGATATTGACAAAGCAACAGACCCAATGACCAGTGGAATAGATTAGAAGATCCAGAATCAACTTCAGATTCACTATGACACCTCATCTTTGATAAAGGAGCCAAATGTCCTCAACTGAGGAAAGATGGCCTCTTTAATAAATGGTGCTGGGAAAACTGGGCTTTAACTTGACAAAGACTAAAGCTGGATCTATCTCTTTCATCATGTACTAAATTAAAATCAAAGTGGATTAGAGAGCTAAATATTGAAACAGAAACAGTAAACCTTCTGCAAAATAGGTTGGGTAGAATTCTTGGAAACATTGGATTAGAGAAATACTTTATGAACAAAACTTCTATAGCACAAGAACTGGTAAAAGAAATCAACAAATGGGATATCATCCTATTAAAAAGTGTCTATTCAAAATTTTATCTTTAATCAGTTTGACAGTTTTCAAAAAGTAGAAGTTTGAACCTTGATCATCTGGTAAACCTATTCCTTTTCAAAGTGTAGGAAGTTTTTCTGTTCTTATTCTTTCCCTCTTAACTGTCATTCTTTTGGCACAAGAAATCAAAGTGTCTTTATTTTAACAAAAAATGGACTGCAGCACAGTAGCATGAAGGAAGCACTCCCAGATTAAATGGAAGTGTCTGGGAGAAACTGCTCATAGTGTGGTTTACACTTAGCCCTGTGAAGGACAGGGCTGAAACTAGGGAATTTTCTAGAAGGTTTTTGTGAGTGTTGAATAGGTAAATAAGGTACTCACATCCCTTCCTCCTGATTTTATCCATGGCAGAGTGCCTCATCCTTTTTCAATGTTTTCTTATGAAGTTTCTATTTATTCTTGATTAGATTTTAGTCATTTTAAACAATTTTACATCCTGTAAAATTTTACAAGTATATTAAGATGATCCAATTAAACATGGCTTTATGATTTTAGTAGATAATGTTTGTTGTGCTTCAGTATTCAATAGACTTTTAGTATTGAATATTTACTGTCTATCCTAATGCAATATTTTTGTACCTTTCCTTTTCTGATTGATGTTCTGGGAAAGGTTTCTTCTATTTGAATCTCAAAGATTCAGATTTGTTGGTCATTTACAAAGGTTTGCTTATTCTAGTCTGCCCTTGGGTTTTTTTTATGTTCTTCTGGTTTTTTAAACAAATTTTCAATATGCAATACTGTGACTTGAGAAATTATCAAGCATTTTAATGAGTTTTGTTATACAATAAATACATTTATAGTTATAAATTTGTCTGTATTGTAATTTCAAACTTTTTAAAGTTAAAATAGTCAATGTGGCACATAACTGAATATTGTGCCATACATTTATACAATTCTAACTGACTCAACTTTTATACATATATATATATATAATGAAATATATGTATATATTCAGTAAATCTTACATCATACAGTAGTATAATAAATATAAAATAGTGTCAAAAATATAAACTTATAATAAAAACCAAGTACATACATTTTGGGTTCTAATTATATTGGGTTTTTAAAACCTCTCTTTTTCAGTTTAATTTTATATTAATGTTGTCTTCTTAAAATATATATTCATAACTCTGATTTTTTAAACTTTCCTTAAAAAAGTAAGTAGAATCCTGATTCATTTTCCTTTTAAAAGTCATTTTTATTGAGGTTTAAATTAAATAGTCTGAAATGAATCTACAATGAGGTTAGAGCTCATGAAGTTGTAAAGGATCTGCGTTCCTGTCCATTACCACTCAATCAAGATATGGAGTGTCAGGCTGTGGCTGTCGCTAAGAGGAGCATTTGTCCTGCGTGCATAGGCCTTAGGTTTGAGTCCCAGCTTTGCACAAGAGGAAGAATGAAAATGAAAGGAAGAAAGAAAGGAAAGAAGAAAAGAAGGAAGGTAGGAAGGAAAGAAGGAAAAGAAGGGAGGAAGAGGAAGGGAGGAGAAGAAAGGCAAAGATGGCCTTCCCTCTGCAGCTTTCCTCTTCTTCCTCAGTAATACTCTCAATTCCAGGCTACCATGCCCCACTATTCTTTTCCATTGTTCTATTAGTTTTACCTCTGCTATTATATGATCCAAACAAGACAAACCACTTATACTTTTTTCAGTAAGTTCTCTTTGGCTTGGTATATATATAGCTCAGATTTATCCATGCTACTGGGTTTATTGTAAGTTCATTTTTATGTTACTGAATAATGTTGTGTTATATGAATATAATTTAACTTTTTATCCATGTCTCTAATGATGGGCATTACAGTGATTTACAGCTTTTAGCTACTATAAATATACCCAAGTAAGGTTAACCTGTGTGTGTTTGTGTGTGTGCCCATGTGTGCGTGCCTCTTATTTACCCTGGGTGAAATTCCTGTGAAGTAGGTTTAGCGTTTGGTGACTTTGTAAGAGACTGGCAAGCTGTGCTCTAGTGAATTCAATCATTTTATCCAGACTGCTCCACTTCCTCATGAATATTTGGCATTGTTAGTCATTTAATGGGGTACTGCACAGTAATAGGCTACTTGAAAAAAATTTAATGGAAGTCCTGGAGAAGATGACCACGTTACAGGAGCCACTTTGCAGGTAAAGCAAGCAGCCTCTGAAGACAGCTGAGCACATGAAGAGCTGCGGCGTGGCTGGGGTTGGGGGGGGGGGTGCCAGCCAGGAGTGAGGCTGCTCGGGTGGGATGCTGTACGACACGTGAGGGCGTAGACTTGTCAGCGGAAGCGGTGAGTGTTACAATACGTGCAGAATGAAAGGCGTAATCCGGCTGAGGCTCTGTACTCGGTGGGGTGCACCAGAAAGACGGGGTGGGGTGGGGGCTGCAGTTTTCCGGGCAAGAGAAGTGCTAGCTGAAATGCCAGCAGGGCCAGGGGAGGCTGGAGCTCAGCAGGGCTTTGTGCTTGTGTGAAGGCTGAGTCGGTTCTGTGTCCCGGGGAAACCGCACGGTGAACAGGAGAGAAGGGAGAGTCCGGAGGGTCTTGAGATCACCCCCCGACCCCCCCCCCCCCCGCACAGCTAATCTGCACGTAGAGCATGCGCAGACCGCCGTGACGGGAGCATGAGCAGGTCTGATTCTAGACCTGCTGGAGAAACCCGAGTGAATGCCCTCCGGAGGAGTGCCACTTAAGGATTCGGGGCGTGGGTCAGCGGTGCCGCTCAGTGCCACCACGAGCAGGCAGTCGCCCTGAAACCATAAAATGACTTTACTGGTTTATTCCCTGCTCGAGATGAATTTATTATTTTTCCCTTTAAACGTCACACTTTAGAACCCCTCCCGTTTCCCTGCCACTTGATAGAAACACACACCTTGTTCAGTAATTCACGACCACTTGTATCTGCTGATGTTCCAGCTCTTCCTCACGGTATCTTTCTCCACCTAAAACTCAGACACCAAGAATAAAATGAAGTCTCAGCACGTCTGGAGGTGACGTGCCTCCGGCTCCGGGGACGAGCGTCAAACCGACAGGGTGAGAACGTGCCTGAGACATCTGATCTTCATAATTTGGAATTTTAAAGCTTTCAAAAATAATCATAAAAATGGATTCAAATTCATTGTATTTTTAGATGGTTACAACATTGCTTCATTCCAACTCTGAACTGGTTAAGGCGACTTAACCATCCCGTGCTGAGGAGAGCACTCGGGGACCACTTTGAAAACGGCCCACGCTCTGACACTTACGAAGAGAACGCACTGAGTAGTGGCCTTGTTGAATCCAACCTAATGTGATACCATAGTGAAAGCTTGGTATAGTTAACAGTTCGACACACAGTCCACGTGTGCCCAGGGTATCTCCATTGCAATGTGCTCGTACATGCATTTCTTATTAGTGGCATTAGTCCAGGTTTCCATGTGTGTACTTGGTGATGCAGGACACAATCTAAGCGATGTTACTTTTTGGCTTTCTCTGGTTCACTTTAGAGATAGAGGCAACTGGCTGTAGCAAAGGGACCGGGGGTTTCTTGATCGTTCCGCTCTGTCCTCTTGAGCTTTGCTCACGTTCAGAATACATATTATAGAAGCAATTCACAATTATTCAAAATTGGGGGGGGGGGCTTGATCACTCTGTTGTACTCCACATGCTTGAAACCACATTTTCAATTTCTCTCTTATCAAGTAAAGGAAGTTGCAGTTCTTTGTTCCATAATGTGTGATGGACAAAGTAAGTCTCTTCAACTCTAGATGGAAAAATATACTTCACTCAGCAAAACCACATACAAATATCTGCTCAAAGTCTGGTGCTATCATTGTGTATTTAAATTAGAGTTTTCCATTTTAATCTAATTTCTGTATTTGTTTTGCTCATGACTGACAGAAAGCTTGGAAACAGAGATGCTAATTTACAGTTTTACCTCTTGGCTTATCTCCTCTTACAGAAAACACCAAAACATATGTTCAGTTCTGCAAAGAGGGGGGCGTTTCTGCTCTGCTTCGTTTTGTTTCTCTTTTTGCAATGATTATAAAGTTTACAAAAGTTGCAAGACCCTTCATCCAACTGTACCCAGTGAACACTTCCTACAGTGCACTGTGGCGCAATATCGAAAGCAGAGGTTTGATGAAAGAGCCGTGTTTGAATATTTGTCCCAGTCCCATCATTCAATGTCATTTTATCATATGTGCAAAATACGTAACTACAGGGGCTTCATTTTTATTAGATGTATGAGTACAGTGTTCCTTGTAAGTTAAAGTGTGAAAGTATAAACATGTATATCAGGGCTGTTCCTTAAAATCATTGCCTAAAAAAAGAACTATATTTCTTTCAAGTACAGATACTGTGTTCAGAATGGCTGAAAAGCTCTCTTCTAAAATGTGGTTCCAACATATTCATAAAAATAAGTAAATTCATAAACTTACCCAAGTAATTAGTTCTTCCCTGAAATTTTACAATATTGTCTGCTTTCCTCGGCTAAGTCCTCAGTTCTTTTCTTAAATTTAAAACAGCTATTGTGGCCCTTTTTCTGTAAACTATTTTGCCTCATGCATCTCAGAAAAAGGAAGAAACTCAGACATGAAATGTTTTTATTTCCCACCAACCCCTGTGCAGCACAGAAACCAACCCATCCCCTAGCAAAACAGTTCTCATCTTTCATTTTCAGTGACTTTTCATTCCCAGTGACTTTCCTAGGAGAGAGACACAGAGAGGCAGAAAGGCAGGCTTTCCCTTTGGAGAGGAATCCTTGGCCCACTGTCTTTCCTTGCTTGGCTGGTACTCTTGGTAAACTTTTCTCCTGTTCACCTACACCCAAAGCACCCTGTCTGCCTCACTAAAGAAACATTTCTCTGAAATAAAAAAGGACATAATGGTTTTAATTGTAAAATGAAGTGAACATCAAGATAGGAATCTACACAAGTTTGTGTTAGTGGCTACTTTTTATCCGTCAAATGGCTTGCAGCTCTGGCCACTTGATGCCCTAGCTTCAGAAGTATAATGTACATTTTATGTTCATCACAAACTTAAGCAAGACAGAATGGCACTGGAGCCTGTCCTCGTCAGATCCCATGGGTAGAATATCTATCTGAAACACTGAGTCATCCAAGAATGTTGGGTCAATGGGTTTTTTTCTTCGTTTTTTTTTTTTTTTTTTTTTTTGCTTTTTGAGACAGGGTCTCGCTTTGTAGTTCAGGCTGGCCCTGAGCTCACTATGGTGCCCAGGCAAGCCTCTAACTCAGCAATCCTCCTGCCTCTGCCTCCCAAGTGCTGGGATTACAGGTGTGAGCCACCATACCCGGCATTGTAGTATGTGGTACTGATTGCTGGTGGGTGTGAGTCACCATGCCCAGCACTGTATGTGGTTTCTGGGGATGGAACTCAGGACCTTGTGTTTACGAGGCAGGAGCCGGAACCACTGTGCTAAATCTCCGGCCCAGGCCAATGGTTTTTATTCAGCAGAAGAGCTCAATAAAGGCTTTGAGAAGTGACTTTGAAAATCAAGTTTACTTTACTAATATTTGAACACATATTTCCATGTGAAAAATGCACTTCCAGTGTATAAGCTCTTTAGCAATATCTGAATGTGATTCAACATGCAGTTCCAATATTTTTATTATGTCAGGAGTTTCATATATTTCAATATTTTGAATAACCGAAAACAGAACATTTGATATGTGTGAACTTGTCCCGTGTATACTGCTTCCTAGAGTAAGTGTGTCTGTTTTAGTGACCCAATTAGAAATGTGCTGAAATAATCAAGCATAATTTTGAGGTTGAGAGGTCTACAAGGAATAGTGACGCTGAACCAGTACTAGCGTTTGCCGTGAGATTGCCCCCATTTCCCAGGCAAGTGCTGTTCAAAATTTAAACGACCACAGGCTAAAATCTGTTAAATCCATTGTCAGTTCATTTGCAAATTCCTCTCTCTCCCGAACCTGGAAATGTTTGTTTTTGCTAATCCATTCAGTCAGCAGTGCACTGTGGAATTTTTGCTGACCATGGACAAACTGAAAATTGAGTCCTCTTTCCAAATTCCACTCTTTGACGCACGTACCACTCTGCTCCTTTTGCAGGAGTTTTGTGTAATATTTCGCATTTTTGGATTTGGGAGTCGCCCACCTTCTCTGTTGCTGCGGTAATATGAGGCCTCCCTTTAGAAAACTCACCACTTTAACACTGATTACCCTTCTATCCAAATGTTGTTGTCATCCGGCAATAGCATCCCAGTTCGAACGAGTCCAAAGCCACCTAGTGAGAGGTTTCTGGAGAACTAAAACAGGGACAAGCCATTCCCTCTCGAGATCCTCAGAGGCTTCATCATGACGTTTCCTGGTGGGAAGAGCGTAGCAAATGTATTTTGTGCTATTTAAAGAAGATCATTATTGCAGGTGCCGATGTGCACAAGCGGAATTCAAATCCTACTGTCTCTAAGTCAGCAAAATACGAAGGAGTAGATTGTATTAAAAATAACTCCCCCCTTCCCAATCACGTCTTGCAGCTGCGGAGTTAGTGCCATCTATTAGCATCCCAAAGTAATTAGTGTTTTAATAAAGGCATGATATCTGCTAGAGTTCTTACTAACTCAGTTGATAAATGCTGCACTTTTTTAAAAACGCATGATCAGGGATGAGGATTTAGCTCAAGTTGTACCATGCCTTGCAAAAGGGCCTGAGTTCAATCCCTGGTACCATGAGTAAACAAATAAATTTTAAAAAAATAAATAAAAATTTCAAAATGTATGATTGTCCCCATAAAGGATACTGATCCATACGATCCATTATAATTTTCTGAATTATATGGCATAATCTAAGTATGCAGAAGAAAATAATACCTCTGGGATATTGACGGCATTGAATTTAGCATACTTTAGAAAATTTTAAATGCACTCCAAGGTGGAAAGCTAAGGAACAAATACTCTACCAGTAATAAATAAAAATAATTTTTATAAAGGCAGAATTGTCTTACTGGTCATGGTGGTGCACCTCTGTAATCCCAGCACTCGGAGGCAGAGGCAGGAGGATTGCCCTGAGTTTGAGGCTAGCCTGGGCTACATATTGAATGCAAGGTCAACCTGAACTACAAAGAAAGACCCTGTCTCAAAAATCTAAAAAGGGGTGGGGGGCAGAATTGTCTTATCTTGGATAATTTTATCTAATTATCCATAGGTACCCAATATGCTAAATCTCTGGACAATAAAGACTGAGTGTCTACTTCGTATCTCCTACATGGTCTCTGCTCTGCTGTGCTTCCCTTTCTCAGCAGAGCGGCGACTGTGATTCTTCTCACACAAACGTAAGGTCATCTTACATTGCTGCTCAAGAGTGACACCACGCTCCACTCTGAATTAAAACCACCTTCAAATGTCCTACGTGCACCATTTGGAAGGGACTCCTACCACTCGCTGGGCTTTCTTCTTGCTTTAGAGCACTGGCGTGGGCTGTTTTCTGAGCCTGCAATATTCTTTCCATCTGCATTTGCATAGCGACCCTTTCAAGTCCTTTAGTCTTTCTTCACCTCATAATGTGAAACACATGATGTCTTTATTGAAAATTAGACTCCGGCCTTGGGAGGCCAGTTTCCTTTCATTCCTCTTTCTCTAGTTTGTTTCTATAACCCTTATGGTCTTTTATCATACTCTGTATTTATCATCCTATTTAATTGTCAAGAATTTCCAAGCATTTATCCTAATTAGCCCTTGACAGTACCTGAGTAATTTCATTTTTATTCTAACAGCCTCACTTCTGCCCTAGTGACTCAGATTTATGTTGCTAGACCAAACTGCCTGTCAAATCCATGGCCCCACAGGTCCTCTGCATAGCAAAACGCAGTTCATGGTGTCTTTTCAAGGTTTTCTTCTGGGGACCTAGAACTCAGAAATAGTACTTCTTCTACTTACTTGCGTAGCTACAATTTATCAGTCAGCACTGACTCTTCTTTCTCCCTGAACTCTCTCTGCTCTCATACCTCGTCATGTATCCCCTACTTCAGAAAGTTCCGCATGGGGCACAATCCAGTGTTTTTACCTCCATGTGAATACCGCCTATCTCAGACAGAGTTCTTCTGTTGATATCAAGCTTTTATAAAACCTCAAGAATGCTAAATAAGTTTATATATAAGATAACCAAACTTATACTGAATTTGAAAACAAGATACTTGAATATAATATGAATTATGTGTGTAATGGAAAATAAGTGACATGAAATTAATATATAGTTTAAAGTATAAATGTCAAGAGTATCTAGACCATAAGACCTAAGGAAGGGAGCAGAAATGTGTAATTCCATGGTGCCTGTGCAAATCTGACAGCTGCACAACTGTGCAGGCATACAGCTGTACAGCTGTCTTGGACTTGAACACTCCAAGCAACATAAACCTCCATCTTAGGATTTTCAGACAAGCCAAACTTCTCTACCTCACTCAGCTAGTTACCTAACCCAATTTGGACTACACCACTTAAATTAATCTGGTTGCTGCAGAGAAATGACCAGTAGAAAGATATAGATAGATGATGATGATGATGATGATGATGATGATGATGATGATGATGATGATGATGTTGATGATGAAGAATAGATAGACAAGTAGATTTTTAAGGGTTAGTTTTCATGACTTAGTAGACAGAGGAGTCCTAATGTCTTGCTCCAGCCAGCTGGAGACAAGAAAGTCAGTGCTGTAGCTCCAGTCTGAAGCCAGTCAGGGCTTGAGACCCAAGAAGATGCATACATTTCCATGTGAATTTGAAGGCAGCAAAGATCAGTATTCTGGCTAAAAACAGATGAGCAGGAGGAGTTTCACCGCACCCAGAGGGGACAGCTTTCTGTTGGATGCTGGACACCAAATGGCCTGGTCATTAGGGACAGTGATGGAATTTACTCAGTGCAAGCAACTCAGATCTTAATCTTATTGAAAACAACCTTAAAGCACAACCCGTATAACAAACACATACCTTGGGAACCCACACAACAACACATACATAAAACCATCCCTCCGGTGTTGTAAATCCCTTTACTGCCATTTCTTTCTTGTAGGACATGGAACTATTCTGTCCTTTTTTTTTTTTTATGGTGTTGTTGACTATCCCCGATGCTTAAGCCACATCGGCCCAAACTCCACACTGTTCCGAACCACTCTAACATTTTTCTTCTCAGATGGATTTGGATTCGGGATGCACATTTGCCCCTCAGTGCATTCTTCCTGTCACACCAGCTGTCCAACCTATATCACGATGATATCCTCTTTGTTCAGAGGTCATTGTTGTTTTTTCTTGGAAGCTACTATTCTTTCAGAAAATTTTAGCCCAGACTTGAGCAGAGGATAGAAGAGCCCAAGCAAGGAAGCACCAATGAATCAGCCTGACCAGTGAAAATGGCTACGATCCTTTTATTATCATTATTATTTACCGTCCATTGCCTGCCGGTGTTGAGACCAAAATGGAATTTATGTACAGTTTTACAGTATTCTCTATCTGATCTACTTTCGAAATACCATATAGTAAAGCATTCAACCCCACTTCTTCTTCACATACTTTCCACAACTGCAGTGCTAACCTTACTTGTCAGATTACTTGACTTAAATTTCTCCTACAAGATTGCAAATTCACCAGGGCAAGGCAAGGCCTTGCCTCTGTTTATCCTACTAATTTGAATCTCTGTACTGCCCTCTAAAAATGTGCGATATTTACTTAAATCAGTCAATTTATACTAAAAAGATGAATATAAATTCCTTTCATGTTTTACAAATTCAACACAGAGCTTAGTTTCTTTTTTCTCCTTACTTTTCTCAAGCACAAAGTACTATGTCTAATTAATTTTAATCCATACTTATCAATAAATTTAGGATACCTAACAAGCTGAAAGTTTGAAAGCCATAATCAAAATTGCATAATAAGTTGTTTAATTTCCTTTTCTCATGCTAATGTGGTCAAAATAGAAGATGGAAGGCAAGAGTTATTTTCTTGATATAATAGCTGCGATTTTCTTATCCTCCGAGGTTTGAATAAACTCAGCTAAAAACACAAGCTCTGCTTCCCCTCACACACTAGGGCAGAGGATGACCTGTGTCTCTCCCCGCTGTGGCTTCATCATGGAAGAAGAGAAAGTTAAGCTTCCGTGACTTAGGGGACTCAGATTTAAAGAAGGACTGAGGCAGAGGCAATTAATGACCCTATTTATCAACTAAAAAATAGTACAAAGAACAAACTACATCTAACGAACGTTAGAAGAAATCATTATGCCCGGGACCAAATTGAATTATGGCAACACACGTTACAACAAATGCTTACGATTAAGAGTCAAGGCTGGCTTTTTAGTGTCATTTACACACTTTTAAAGCTTAAAATTTCCAAAACTGCACTTTTCCTTGCAGTTATTGTCTTGTCTGCTTATTGTTCCGTGTAGTTTATGCCTCTATGAAATTAAATATAATTAGTTTATGGAAACTGAACAAAAGCCTAAATTCAAAGCACACTTTAAAATCAAATTCGTTAATGTGGTTCACACACTCATGACCCCTATGCTGTCAACTCTATTTCTTTATGATTAAGCCTAAAAATACATTCAGATGAGATCACAAATAAGTACGGTGAGAAAGTACTTTCATTTTTGCCCACTCTGGTTTCCCTGCCTTTCTCCACTGACAGTCCTCCCTCTCCTGTCCTCACCTCTCTCCCAAGAAAACTAGAGCATGGACACTTTGCCAGCCTTGCCTTAGCAGAGGACTATGCTTAGGGCTGCATACATTTTTGGCTTTCAAAAGCAAAATTCTAACAATTGAGAAAAAAATAGATTTCAAAGAATAGTAGAACACAAAATCAGACCAATGATTTTAATCCCTACTCTCAAGATATAAATTTTCAGATTACAGTTCAGAAGACAGTCTAAGAAGAAAAAAGAAAAACGGAGAAAATCTTGAGAAAGATCCCTGTGTCTTACACTCTTTTCCCATCTTCCTTGGTAATGAGAGTGTTATTAGAATTCTCAGATTACCTCGGGGATCTAAAAGCACAGAAAACATGCATGATAGAGCCAGAGAACATTCTAGAATACTGACAGGCTCCTCCCTTTGTAGAAAAGATTGCTGGGGCACCCTGAGAGAGTAAAGAAGTTTTAAAGACCCTTTCATGGCCCCAAAGAGTGAGTCGTCTGGGAACTGCTTCACAGTCCCTATCTATTAAATTAAACATTTCCAGCATCTCCTAGGAGGATAGTATCAGGTAGTTGATGGAGTGTTGGTGCTGGAGAACTCCTATAGTCAGAAACAAGAAACACATCCAGAGCTCCTTGCGTGGTAGAAATCTACAAATCAGATGGAAATATGGCCCAGCAGATGCCAGTCTGCTGTGAGGATCATCAGGAACCAGATGCTCCCATCCTCAACCATGGCACCATGACAACTCCTGGAAAACAGATGCCATGAAGAGTACATGGGGGCAGAGAAACGAACATAACTGTAGTTTGTATGTATTTCTTACCACAGAGCTTCAAGAACTCTGCTTTCAAACCCTAAGAAAATGGTATTAACCAATTCCTGCCCCAAACTCTCCTTGTATGGGGCTATCAAGACCTAGTAAGATTTTGACTTGAGTATGATGAGCCATCATAACAGATGGTACAACTTTTTAAGAAAAAAAGTGAAAAGCTACAGTTGATAATATACCACCCTTTATCACTCGGTCATTCTGCAGTATTTACTGAGACTTGGGTCAGTTTCCTATGAATGTAGATATAGGTACCCAGGAGACTCTGGAACCCTTCATTGAGTTAAATTAGGGCATTTAATTCATAATATGAATACATTATAGATTATTTACCAAATTAGTTTAATTCTTAAAAATCCCCCTTTGTGTATAATGTTTCTAAGTATAATCATTTTTTTCAAAACTTTATTGGAAGTGTTCTAATCAAGCGGTAGGTTACATGCTGTAACACCCAATTTATACACTGCCCTTTACATGGAAGGCAATTTCTTTCTTGAACAAAATTGAAGAAATAACTCTAGAAGTATCTTTCAAATGGGTACTAAGTGATAATCAGATGGGAGAAATAAATTCTAGTTTCTACTGCACAATAAGCTCATTGTGCATAACCATAAAAATGTACTGAATTTAAAATAAAAGCCAGAAGAAATAATATTGAATGATTTACTGTAATAATGCACATCCGAGGGGATGGGAGTGTTTGTCCTGACCTGAACGCTGCACAGAGTAAGCCCTCTGTACAAATTACATTATGTGGTACACCTCAAGTTTGTAAGTTATGGTGTCGATTTGAGTCAAGTCTTCCTTCCAAAGGCATCTCTTCCACACTCAAGATGTCAGTTTTGTGATCATGTAGCTATGTTGGTGTTTCCCCAAACATGTTTCTTGAAACCACTGCTCAGAATCACATGGAAGAAACTCCTTGTGGAAAGGCTCTGACAGCATCTCCAAGATGTCTGAAACCCTCCCATCATGCACTTGTTCCCAGCTCAGGCGTGGGCCTCCTCCAAAGACCACGGAGGCCCAGGCAGGCGTGAGATACTCCGGCCCATTCCTGGGGTGAGTGAGCCCCTTGAGATCTTGCCCAGTGTGGGGAAGATGAGATCCCAGGGCTGATCGGCCGCCAAGACAGCAGACTGCAGCCTGGGATCCCATGTGCGCACTCAGCCCCAGCAAGTTCACGGCCAGCTCTGTTTATAATCTCATGGCATATGCCTCTGTAGTGTTTGTTTAGAAAGGGCCAAGGCTCAGTGTATTGTGCACCAAATGATGTACTGTAGTGTTTCCCAGGATAAATGAAATATGTCCATTCCGTCCCATCTGGATGTCGTTATTATTTTTTTTTCTCTCCATGATTAGCATTTTGGCAGTTTTCACTCCTCCGTTCTGCTTTTCTTTGTGCCCAGGGGAGATGAAGAGTTGAGCTCTTTCCAAAATCAGGATAGCTCTGCGTGGGGGGAAACCGTGGTTGAAAGAGTGCTTTCTGTAGGCCGGATTCTCCACACCCAGTGCAGGAAGCAGAGGTTGCAACAGTGATCCGGGGCAGAAGAAATGCTGTGAGATCGAGGCTCGTGTGAGTCACAAAGTGTGGAAATGTTCTTACCAGATGACAGTCAGGCTGCAGGAGATTTGCCGACCCTAAGAACCAGCTGAGTCTGTGAAATTCCCTGTGCACTGCTTAGCTGCCCTGCAGCAGAAGGCCCTGGTCTCAGTCGTGAATTTATCCTCCTGGAGAGAAAAGCCCAGTCAACCTGTTCAATGGACACCTTGTTAATTTATGGTGCAAAAAAACAAAATCAGATAAAAGTCACTTGTAAGGGATAACCAATGTGGCTTAAAATAATGCTGTAGGTGACAGATACTTGGTCTGTTTTTCATTTGGGGTGAGGGACTGGGGTAGAATAGCAAAACTAAACAGGCCTCAAGAAGTCTGAGAGCCCCTGGGTTTATGTGTTTACACATTAGTGAAAATTATCTATGGTCCCTTTTATTTTTTCGGATTTAAACAGTCATGGCCAGTAGTTAATATTAAATTTTAAGTGAGATCTTATATTTAAATTTAAAAGATCTTATTATTTTATGTAGTTGATATTTTTAAGTGAGATCTTATATTTAAATTTAAAAGATCTTATTATTTTATGCATTTTGTTCATATCTTCACTTGGGTTTACAGAATAAACTTTCACTTGCTTTAGGGAAACTGATTTTAAGTATGTAGAATTAAGACATTAGGAGCAAATTTATGGTGCATAAGCTTTCTGTGACATCTAAAGTAAGAAAAATAGCTTTTAGGAATGTCAAGAATTTGTGCACAGATTTTAGCTACCAGAATAACTACTATGTTCATGTTTTTGCAGTTTGATTTGTAAAACCTTCGTTTTGAAGCATAACTCATTCCAGGTACAAGCTTATAATCTGAGGTATTTGTATCTCAAAGTGAATTTCCCCATAAGAAATGAGAAACTCAGACGATTTGTACCACAACCCAAAAATGCTCGTATAAAATGATTACAATGCTATCATATAGTACAGAATAATAAAGGGAAGATACAGACAATCAAATTAACCTGTACTTGCCTTTGAAAACATTTGTGGCTGGTGTGAGAGGTGAGAAGAAGTAGGGTTACTGTACAGATGACCTTCACCGTCACTGTCAGAATCACTGCTGTGTGCTCAGTCAAGATCTTTTTCTTCTTTGTGCAACTTTCACACGGAAACTATTCTTCTCTTTATATTTAAATCTAGCTTGTATAGAATATGAGTTTTATATCATACTACTGGTTGACATTATTTTTAAAACGCTAGGTCTCTCTTTGTGTTTTCCGCATTGTAGAAATGCCACTAACTCACTGTATCTCCAGAATCAGACGGAACTTCAACTCCTGAAACTATCTTGAGGGCCAGAACTACGTGTAAGTTCACAGCTGTCTCTCTTCCTGTCTCCCCTGTCTCCCTGTCCTTTAGCGTTTAATACTTCTTAGTGGTTTTTAGTAGTCTCCTGGAAAAGCTTAAAAGCCCAGAGATGTATTTTTCTTCTTCCAACAATTCTGGGTCACCAAGCCAGAGCCGGAGCCTGGGCGTTTGCATGTCAAACGACTTCTCCCAACTGGCCGTGATACAGGTGTCCTGAATCTACGCCTGGCAAAACTGTTTTGGGCCCTGCTAAGGTTACCAAAGCTCAATGTATCCAAAGCTTTTTAGGACACTCCGCACTCCTGGAATCTTTTCTCCAGGAGTAAAAATTAGCAATTCGCTTTCCCAGATCCCCTTTCACAGAGCTGGGTATCTGCTCTTTCCTCTTCGCAGCCTCTTTCCTGATACCACAGGCCGGATGTTCGAGTCGTGATGTTGTGCGCATGCTCACCCCTTGCCCGTCCCATCCCCTGCCCTCTTACTCCGTGGTGGTGACTACTTTTTGAATCAGGAACTGATTTGTCAGTTTTGAACGTGTTGTTCTCTCTAGGAAAAGTAGCCAAACTCCCCAAACTAAATATTGCACGATTCCATTTTTATGATGGTGGTGCAGACAGCAGACTGACAGAGAGCGTAGATCGCTGCTTGTCAGGATCTATGAATGAGAAGAAAACGGATTACAAAGGTGCGAGATGAAACTTTTGGGTGTGATGAAAACGATCTTTTTTTTATTTCTATTATGGCAACCTGGCTTCACGCACTGTACAAAATTCCTAGAAATGCACTTTTAAAATGGTGAATTTTGTTGTATCTAATTTATACTGTTGTTCTTTTTTTAATGCCATAGAAAAGACTCAGTTCTGTCAAACATGGCAAAAGGAAAATCTTTTCTGAGACTATTTTCTGTGACTCTGGAGTGTAAGAGCAAGCACTCTTCTCTGAAATATTCTCCAGGTAGAAGCATAATTTCTACTTGAATTTCTTCTAATTGAAATTCTATAATCTTTACTACCAGACTTGTCCTGAGCCCACGTAACTGATGATGAGTGAGTCAAATGTGGCTTCTCTTAATAATTTTAAGAGCACGCGATGGGAGAAGGAAATGAAGGTTGGCCCACACATATTCCGTTCAACTTCTAATTCCATTTAACTTATGATCTCTAGAATTACTAGTTGTTTTGTTTTGTTTTGTTTTGTTTTCCCAGAATGACATGTGTTTGCCTTACATTAAAAATATGGACCTGTACTTGGGACAGAAGATGATTGGAACAAGAAAGAAAAAAAAAAAAAAGAAAAAGAAAAGAAAAGAAAAGAAAAGAAAAGAAAAGAAAAGAAAAAATCCTCAGCAGCAACCCTGTTTGCCTGTTTGCATTACTGCAACACTTAAGTCCTGCTCTATTCCTAACTTACTGAAATGCTTTCAGAATCAAAAGCAGTCTTGATGGCTGCGCTCGGCGCCACGCGTGGGGTCACTGTGAGATCTGTAATCCGAGTAACCCAGCGAGCGGCAGCTGAGGCGTGTCACAGAGGGGCTGTGGAAAGATCCTGGGCGTCCTGGCTTTTCGGTCTTCCAAGCAGAAGTTTCTTGGTGCAGGAGGCTGCCCCACGGCTAATGGAGTCTGTCTGCGTAGTGAGGCCTTTCCAGCTTCCGCTGTGCGAAACACGGTGGCTCTTGGCTTCCTGAAAATAAACGTGTGGAGATAAATCACCACCAGCGGCACGGCTGGCACTGCTCGGTGCTGCGCAGCGTCATGATGCTGTTTATTTAAGTAACACCTCTCTGATGAAGGCGCTGGTTTCCAGCTGGATGAGCGCGGTGGTCCCAGCACCCTTTGAGCCTCTTAATAACCAGAAGCAGCGCTCTGATGTTTGCCGAGGCTCCAGTGAAAATTGAACGCTCAGACTGATTCATTAAAAATGGATTTCAGGAATGAGAAGGCTATGGATTTATCTGCATGAGTGCAACAATCTGGGCTAGTGGTTGTGTTTTCAAGAAGGGGAGGAAAACACCATTCCCAGTGAGCAGAACAGAGAACCACAAAATAGAAAAGGTTTGATATTCTTTTTTTTTTTTTTTTTTTTTTTGAGACAGGGTCTCGCTTTGTAGTCCAGGCTGGCCCTGAACTCACTACGCAGCCCAGGCAAGCCTCAAACTCAGCAATCCTCCTGCCTCTGCTGGTGGGCGTGAGTCACCACACACAGCATTGTATGTGGCTACCGGGATCAAACTCAGAGCCTAGCACTTGCGAGGCAGGTACCAGCACCAAGGAGCTAAATCTCCAGCCCCAGGTTTGATATGCTTAATGGCTGTATTCATCATGCTCAAGCCCTACGGTCACTTATGTGGTGCTTGCCGATGTGCACAGAGCACTGATCGAAGCCCTACAGGAAAAGATGAAAACCCACAGTTTCTAATCTTTCCGTAAGAACTTGTGTGACACTCCTGAAGTTTAAACCCAGGTACTTAGGTTACGAAAATGCATCGGCAGCCACGTGACAATGATAATTGAAATCTAGCAAATAAACAACTCACTCAAAATTTTGTTAAAGTATCACTGTATTGGAGGGTGACTGGAAGCACTGACCCTTCAATTACAAAGGAAATGATACAGAAACCATGTCATTGGGTGAAAAATCAAACCAAATTTTTGAAGTTTATGCCAGAAACCCTTTTTAAATCAAGTTATAACCCTTTCATAATCACTTTTAATTCAGAGCATGCATAAACATGTCAGCAATATTGGTTTAATGAAAAAAAAACCTTATAAAGAATTGTTGAGATGTGTTTCATGTATCAAATTTACACCATTGCAATGAATACATTTACTATGCATATTTTTATTATAATACAGTAAACAACTGAATATCTTAGACTATCACATAACTTCGCATCACTCAGTGGAAAACAAATACCAGGTTTGTGCATGTTGGTTTGTATTAGTTGTCATCTATCCTTGATTATTACCAGAAAATGTGCATTTTTTTAGCTGTCGTGACCAATAAGGGGAAAGGCTCAGATATAATTTTATGTTGTTTTTAGCCCCCCCTCACAAAAAATGTTTATAAATCAAAACCAAAACTAAGTGGAGGGAAACAGCATTCATTTATGATTCAAGAGAACATGACCAATGCTGTATGTATATAAAGCACTGAGCGGAGATACTGCTGGAGATTCATTAGCTTCAGGGCAGAGAGAACAGGAACACTGAAGAATCAGGACAGAGTTAGGCTTCTACGTATCGGCTCAGACTCTGGCTTTTGGACTGTGCTTGCTTGAAACTGAATGGAATCAGAGAGCAATGTGACACCAAAGAACTGGTACATATTAGATCTCTAATAAATGTCTGTTGGGCCAAAGTGAAAGTGTATACGCAGAAAATGTTAGATTTGCTACGCACCAAAAACACCAAGCAGATCCAACTGGTTTTCTGGAGGAGCCAGTCAAAATTTTGTTATCCATGCAGAGCGATAGGCCACAGGTAAGAATGCAGTGTATGGAAGAGAGTTCCATTTTCCTATGAGGAATAACTGAACATGTAACTACATTCTCAACACAGCATTACTTGCATAACTAGAACTGAAACACAGCAGGGAAACTGAAATGTCTTTATATTTTCCTTGTTCAGTGAAGCCGCTCCCTTCATTAATTCACCTTTGTCAATGCTGTTTGGATAATTAACTCAGAATTGTATCATGGCGGTAAAAACCATAGTATTTTAACTTCAGAGACCAGAATGTCCGAGTTAGCAGGAGCCAGAGTCGGTCAACAGCAAATTCTATTGTGTTGTGTTGTGTTGTGGTTTCTTCTGGAAAGAGATTGTCAGTACCAGTCTCCAGAGCTAAGTAGGTATCTTTGGTTCTGACTTTACATTATTCACATCTATGATAAAACTTGACTTTAAATCACAACTCAGAATTCAGCACCGAATTATGTCCTCTTCTTGAGTGACCTTAACTTATACCCAACCCAGTTAATACAAAAGCTGAATTCTGCAATGAATCCTGGGAAGACAGACTGTGAAAACGCCGTGAATAGACAAGAGTCACCTGCAGAGCCTAAAAGTTAATACTGCACTAAGAAGAAAAAAGAAAAAGAAATTTTATTTTTAAAAATCTTCAACTTTAAAAAGGCTAAGAAACTCTTTAGTAGGGAAGCATTATTATCCAAACTTTTCTTTTTAAATAGATGAACTCTATCCAAGACTGGACTGTATATTTTCAACCCAAAAAGATACAGAGTGCCAACCAAAGCTTATTTAGTTGAGTATATTAACATTGGAGAGTTACTTTCATTTTTAAGAGGATATGCTAAAAGATACCTTTGTATTAATTTTTTTATGGAGTTCTTTGTCTGAAATGGTGAAGTTTGTAGATACAAATACTAAGGAATGCTGGTTGGATTTTAAGCTCTGGTCTCCAAGTGAAATGTGTAACCAGTCTCAAGTGTTTCTGTCTTCCTATAATCTACGTGTGCAAAGTCTTAGAAACCATAGCTCAGAAATTAAATTGAAAGCAGTCTGTGAGAAGACAGAGTGGACTGAGTCTCCTTTCACCCAGATAAGGTGTCATGTGAAACCTGAAAGGATATAGGAAAGGAAATTTCTTCCATTGTCTCATCTCAAAATGAAAAAACATATTTCACTTTTAAATCACAAATTAATTCTACGAATCTATTGACAGAACAGTTACTCTCATAAATGTACCAGAAATGCAATTAATCTTATTTTCCCCAAAGCATTTGTATTGAATTAACAGTAATAGGGTACGGTGTAAATGAAGGTAGCCATCCCCATCAGCCACTTACTTATTCTGAGATGGGAAGAATGAGGGGAAAAGACGCTTAAATTTATTAGGATTTGTAATTTTCTCAATCACTATCTGCTAACCATTTTAACCATGTATTTCTGATTCTAATAATAAAAATTAAATAAAGCAAGGAAAGACAAGGACCAGGGATTTAGCTCAGTGGTTTCTGTGTCTGCCTGGCAAGCACAAGGTCCTGAGTTCAATCTCTGGAAACCACATACCAGAAAGAAAAGAGGAAAAAGTGTTTTGGATTCTGATTTCCATGGGATCGCATTTATTTATTTATTTATTTATTTATTTATTTATTTATTTATTTATTTATTTATTTTTTAGACAGAGTCTCACTTTATAGTTCAGGCTGGCCCTGAGCTCACTATATAGTCCAGGCAAGTCTCGAACTGAGCAATCCTCCTGCCTCTGCCTCCCGAGTGCTGGGATGATAGGCATGAGCGACCCCGCCCAACATTGCGGGGTGTGGTACTGATTGCTGGTGGGCCTGAGTCACCACACCCAATATCATATCATTGTACGTGATTACCAGGATCAAACCTGGGACCTTGTGTTTGCTAGGCAGGTGGGAGAACTACTGAGCTAAATCTCTGGCCCTGCATGTATGTATGTATGTATGTATGTATGTATGTATGTATGTAAAATTTTTGGATAGCATCTGATATTCCATGTATCTGTTTCCGAAGAAAGTATAAATTCACATTTTAAACTGATAAAAAATAGGAGAGAGAAATAAGATCATTAATTTTTTGTGGCATAGTTCAATGTAATTGATCATGGAATAGTCAATAATGTAAGGTCCATTCTATTTTGATGGGTATAAGGAACCAAAGACTGAATCTTCTGAAACTGTGAGCAAAATGAATCTTCCTGTTTATACACTGTTTATCTCATGTTCTTTGTCATGGTGACAGAACGTTGACTGACACAGTTATCTTTTACAGTGTCTACAAAAACGCTCTTTAATTCATTCCTTATCTTTCCAATAAATGCATTTGCTCACTTCTTCCTAATCTCACTAGCACTACATTGATTTTACTAGTTTTTAAAGTATAAATTTTAGTTCCTTCTCCTTCAGCTCCTGAGGATTTCTTATACTTTTATTTCATTTTAAGAGCAATGGATAGTTATTAATTTTAAATATTTTTTCCTTTTCTACAATGTCTGAAGGTTTTACATCTTTCTATAAGAACTCATTTACATATATCTCACAGATTTGTAATATACAACGTTAACATAGTTAAATATTTTTTGTCATTATATCTTTGTTTCAAGCTTTCTTTGAGGGGAATATTTTCTAAGCATGTAGATTTTTAACCTATTTTTGAAGTCATCTCAGTTTCTCTGCGATCAAAGGAAAAGACCTGTACTTTCAAAAATCAATTTTGTTGAAATGTATTTTATGACACAGAATCTGGTCAATTTTGATAAATGCTATACTTAGATAAAAATGTACATTTTCCCTTGCTGTGTACAGTAGATTAAGCACTAATTATCTTATTCATCATTGTGTAGGCTCCAAAACCAGTCACTACAGGCATTTCAAATTAAGAAGGATTTATTTGTTACAATAGCTTTAGAATACCCAAAGGGACTAAACAGAAAAGATGATACTACCCAAATCTGGCCTGGCCCTCTGACGTGTAGGTTAGATGCTGAGGAACTGCGGGTGTGAGCGCTGCTGGTAGCATCACTGGATACTGCTGATGTCTCAGGAGCCTCAATGGTCTTCACGTTGTGTACCGTTGCCACCCCATCTCATGACCATTGTACACGCTGAACAAGACCCGCTGTTACCATTTCTCTCGGTTCCGAGGAAGTGCTCGTGACCCCTGGAGTCCGAGGTTATTTTCTCTCACTTATGACTGCTACTTTTAGAGTCAGGAGCAGCAGTAGTTCTCGTTTTTACCCTTCTTCCCTCTAGTGTATATCAGCACCTATATGATACAATAAACATAGATTTCTTTTTTATATATTCCATGCTATTTTTTGGATTCTTGGACTGGTAGACTTTAACTAGTCACTTATTCAGAAAGTTCTCAGTCCTTGTCTCTTTAAGAAACGACACTGCCTTATGTTTTCTGTCCTAGTCTCCCTGGAATATCTATTTATCTACCTACCTATGTGTTTTCTACCATAAATCATCGATACCTGTGTATCAATTATATTGGAGGCAGTTTCCTCACATATGTCTTTTTTAATTGAATTCTTTATTGGTACATTTTATATACAGTTCACAATCACACTCAACACTGGGGATTTTGTACCAGTATACAACACGAGTCGATTCTTATTTTTACTCATAACTCTACCCTCCCCATGTCTTTGAGTTAGTAATTCTTCCTGAATTGTATCTTGCCCTCCACTGTGATTTATTTAGATATTTATTTAATTTCCAACTCTGGCACTATCACTTGATAGTTTCAAATTCCTCTACCCATTCTTTATAGATACTGGTTTTCAAGTTATCCAGATTTCATGTTTATAAATGCACAAAGGCAGGTGATTAGCGTCTTGTGTTTTACAACATTCTGAACGGATGTATGATCCTGTCAATTGTGCTGCTGCTTCTCTCTCATGGTATCTTCTGTCCTTTTGAATGTCATCAGTTTGGTCCCTAAGCAAATTTTACTGATATACATAATTACATAGTCTATTTGAAGTACTGTAGAGTACTTTTGTTCTCATTTCTTCTGGGTTTACACACACATAATTGCTTAAACGTTGGTTGGAAATTTTCAGACTATAGAAATATAAACAAGTTCACCCAGTTTTACAAAGTCATTATATAATATCAACTTATTTGTTCTACCTATTTTCTTGATCTCCAACATTTATTGACTAGCTTGAGTTTCTCCTGATTGCGTGCCATCTTACAACACTTTTAGATGACACAGTACATTTTTTTCCAGTAATTTTAGTAACTCATAGAAGGTTATTACTCAGAAACTTCTATATCAGTACACTTGAAATCTTTTTCCTTTCTCAATTAAGGAAAAAGTCATTGTCTTGGAATTTGATGCCATTTTACACATATATGTTACTGAAATGAAAAAGTCCATATTTGAACTGGCCAAAAGAATTATAAAGGAAGACATATATAGGATGAGTACTATTTTCTGTAGAGCTATCCCTGAGATCTGGATTAGGGCATTCTGTTGATTTTTTGTTATCAATCCATTTTCTCATTGATTAGTTATATAATCTGGAGAACACGTGCACTGAGTGAAAGATTTCAGTTCCAACCTCAAAGGTTCAATCAAGGATGATATGGATGAATCTAGCAAGAGCACTTAAGAATCATTTTGTTTATATTGCCCATTACATTTAATATGCATGCAGACTCTGGACATTCCACTCCAGTTACACTTCAGCATTTTTATTTCTTTGCACTCCAGCTGATACTTCAATTCCAAGCAACACTCACTTCTCCTCGAAATCATACAATACGCTCCTGCTACACTTATTGTTTCCATATACTATAATTAGTTTAAAGTTTTTAAGAGAAGATCAAAAGAGTTTATATCATTAAGTACTTCTGCTTCAATAATTTAGAAAAATGAGGTTTGGAATGTACTATTGTCCCTGAAAGTAATAATGATAAAAGGGACATTATTAAAGAGAGAAAAGCAAAAGCATTTTGGAAGCAGCAGAAATTCAAAAGACACGAAAGAAAATAGTATCGGTAACCTAAAAGACAACATTGTAAAATGAATTTTAAGTGGAAAATGATAGCTATAAACGTAATCTAACACACATATATCTCTTCCCTCAGAAGAGAGAGCTGAAAAGTGGAATCCAATTCTATTCTGTAACATAATAGAATTTTTGAAAACTAAGTAATGCCTAAATCTTCAAATGGCTGTCTTACACTAGTAGGTAGTAGCAAATTTATATAGAGCAATTAGTGCTAGGTGAAGTCCTTAAAGCAATAGAGTTTAAGGTCAGTGGAAATATCTCTTTGGTGATCCAGGCATGAAAAATAAGTCCTCAAGGAGAGAAATCAATAAAGTTGGCCTTGGCTTTCTCCATAGGAATATTACATGATAAAGGAGAATGAAAGAATCAATAAGTACATGTTCCTTGGGGAAGAATGTGAGGAATAAGCCGTTTTTGTATGTAGCCAGCTGGTGTTGCTAAAGACAACAGAGTCATATCTTCTAAATGATAAAACTCCAGAAAAGACCATACCAATAATCCTTTGCAAAACAAAGGTGAAAGGAGAATTCTCAGTGTTCCAGTTCAACCAGCTAAGAGAAGATTAGGAAGTTGTGAAAAAAATAATGAATGACAAACACCAAGGGCATTAAAATGTGGCACAAAGGACAGTGAACTGAGTATCACGATGCATAAGAAAATATCAGTGCTATAAAGTGTTAAGAACTTTCACACTTAATTATCAGAGCACTATATCCTAAAGAGAGTAGTAGAAAGATGGAGAAGTTTACAGACTTCTATTATTTTTCACTTATAAATATTTTATAATTTTAATTATTTTTGTTTCTAACCTATGGATTATTTAGGTGCTGTTGTGCTTGCTAACTATGTTTTGGTTTTGGATTTTTAATTCTATTACTACATTAGGATTTCACAGAAATACGAACAAAATTTGTAATGATATTACAATATTATAGTATTAAATTATCTCACTATGAACAATATGAAAAGCCAGTATATAGAGAAAGAGGGATTAAACATTCTCTGTATTTTTAAACTAGAGATATTTGGAATTCTTTTATTATAATTTTATCTTAAATCCAAGAATTATATATTTTTATCATTGTGATTCAAATGTCTACATATTAATAAAAATTATAAAACAAGAATCTCTTGATATTTTTCCATCTTAAATTGTATCCTCCTCTAAAGTAACTGTATTTACCAAAAACTTGTGCTATTTCATTTTCTTATTTTTCCACTTGTGTTTAAATCTTTTTTTTTTTTTTAGACAAGGTCTCACTTTGTAGTTCAGGCTGGCCTTGAGCTCACTATGTAGCCCAGGCAAGCCTTGAACTCAGCAATCCTCCTGCCTTTGACCCCCAAGTGCTGAGATTACAGGTGTGAGCCGCCACATCTGGTTTATGTTTAAATTTTAAAGAGATATTGATAAAGTAATATTGGCAACTTTTTCCTTATCTCTTATTGTCAATGAAATATTTTCAATTTTTATAATTGATGGCAAATTTGAGGTATATTTGATAAATAGCTTTTGCTTCATTTCAGTACTTTCATTTTATAATTTTAGAGTTGCAAATACAGACTGTAAAATTTTTCCATTTCTTAGCATTTATTGATAATCAAACTCTTTCCCTTCATTTATTCTAAAATATGTTCATAGAGATCCCTATAGAAATCACCCTTTAAGTTTTTGATATGAATCCTGATTTGTCAGTGTATTACCCTTCTGCTACATCACTAGATACTATTTGCTGTTAGATTATTTAAAGGTTTTGCCTTGTTGTTAAGATTTGTTCAAAGATTTCTTTTTTATGACATCTTTATCAGGTGCTACCATCAAGTATTAAGCATTGTTAAAGTAATCCTTATTTCATAAAAGAAATGGAACAGAATTCTATACTCTCTGTAGGCTTTCATAATTTAAAGAGTGTTATCTTTTTTTAACCTCTATTTAATACTGTATAATAGTTGGTATCTGTCTACCTATCTACCTACAAAGAAGGACAAATCTTGCATTGGCAGCCATGTGGATAGAAGGCGATTCTTTGCCTTCAGTAAAATAAGCACAGAAAGACAAATATTGCCTGTTCTCATGCATAGTAGAATCTTTACAATTGAGCACATAGAAAAAGCACAGTGGTGATCACTACAGTCTTGCGATGTTGGGGAGGGGATAGTTCAAGGCAGTTCAAAGCAGATATGGTTAGAAGAGGGGAGAAGTTGCATTGTCTTGGAGCACAGTAGAGAAATCATAGCTGGCAGTCAGTAGGTACGGGTTTCACAAAGACTTTTAAGGTTCCCAATCCATAGAATTGAAATACCTGAGGAGACAGACATGCTATCTGAGGAGATGGAAATTCCTTCATTTCATTAACACAAACTGTATACATGTATCCACTTATAATGCCACATGGCAGGAATAAGTACAAGTACAGATATCATTTAAGAAATCAAAATTTTAAATTTTCATGAAATCAAATATTTCCAATGCAGTCCTCCGTGAAAGATGTAAATCAGTCAGTCACCACTGTATTCACCATGTGTGGGATTAGAGGCTCTGTCAAGGGTGGAGGGAAGAAACATCTACACTCTCCTGTCTGCCTGTATTTTTACACTTGACACGGCGTTCTTTTCCTCTAGATGATGGAGCGAGAAGGCATCTTCTTGGAGCAAAGAGACACTCACCAGACATTGAACTGCAGGCATCTTGACCTTGGATTATCCAGCATCCAGAATTATAAAAAGTAAATGTCTGGAAGTTATGTAACCTGTGATGCTTTGTTATTGCACTATGAACTAAGGTAACGAGAATGTACTATGAGATTTGACTTTATGCAATGGCAAGAACTGCTTAAAGCTGGCAGATCCCAAGCAACGATGATACAAACTTCATGGAGAAAAACTGAGCGAGAACAGATTCTGGACGTGATGGTGAGTCGGAATATGTACGAGGCCAGATCGAAATGCATGATGGTTTCTCATAACCTCAGAGGACCTACCGTTGATGAAGTTTGGACCAGAAACAAAACTTGGCATCTATTGTAATTTAGGTGAACCCACTCATGCTCCAGAAATCCAAGAAGCTAAAGAAGGGAATCCAATCTGGAAATGTCTGTGAGTCCAGCTATTGTCCTATTTCAACAAAGCAAACCAAGTGGTAAGTGACCGTGTCCAAGACAGAACGTCACTGTGATTCACATGTGCCATGTGAGTCTCGTGCACAGTGTCTCTTTTCTGTTGACCCACATCCACCCAGACTTATGTGGACAAGGCAGGAAATGCAGTTCTGGCTGAATTAAAATGAGGCAATCAAAGGACATACGGAAACCTCTTAAGTAGTATTTGATGAATGAAGGATTAAACAAATACACAAAGGGATAATTAAATTAATCATTTTTGAAATGTAGCTGCAGTGAATTTCAGATCTCTAAACTGTCAGCGCTATTTCCCCAACTTTTCCTTGAAAATTTCTACTGTTAGAAAATATATTTATCACTGATTTTTTTTTTTTTTTTGAGACAGGGTCTCGCTTTGTAGTTCAGGCTGGCTCTGAGCTCACTATGGTGCCCAGGCAAGCCTGGAACTCAGCCATCCTCCTGCCTCTGCCTCCCGAGTGCTGGGATTACAGGTGTGAGCCACCATGCCCAGCCACTATTACCGATTTGTTTAATAGTTGGAGCAAGTCTCTTACCTTTTACCTCATCCTGAAAAAAATATCCTCTCTGGATATTTCACAGAACTTCTGTTGGCTTCAACTTCCTTGAATTTATTGGTGTTGAGGAAATTGTACTGCCCTTGATTATTCAAATACCACACTTCCTCCATGTTTTGATTATTCTGTGTCTATCCAAACATGCAAGAGTAACCAAGTGGCATTTATTTAAAAGTTCAGGAAGAGATAAAAGATAATACAAGCTGCATCTTGTTTAATGAAGCATGTGATGTTAACTTCTTTAGATAATGAGAAAGAGGAGGCAAGGACAGATAAGGAAAATAAAGATTAGCTGTTTTCTCTCATTCCTAGCCTCCATCATAGTACATTTAAAACCAGAGAAAGCACTGTATGTGTAAAAGTACATATTTAAAAATTAAGTGATGACTGATAGCTTTCGTTATTAAATTATTTCCCTGCATTAGTTAATTGGGAGGTAGAAGGTCAATTCATTAAGAGCGTTTCAAGTATGTTTCACACTAAAGTACTCTTCACTGAAAAACACCAGAGTCCCTGTCAGGGATTCTCTTACATGGTAGTTCTAAACAAGCACAATGAAGAATTTTCTGGAAGGTTTCATAAAGCATAGATTGAAGGCTCTGCTTCGTGAGCCTTGGATTCAGTAGATGTGGGGAGAACCAAGAATTTGCATTTCTAACAAGCTCCTAGGTCCTACTACTCTTGACCTGCTGAGGAATAAACCTGGAGAAACACGGGTAGATTCCAGTCACCTAAAGAAGACGGAGAGTCTGTATCTTATTTGTCAGGCTCGCTTAGAGGTATATCACGCAGGCCCCTGCAATTAACTCCACAATTAAAGTGCTTATTATCACAAGTGGCTAAACACTAAGCTATGTGTCAAATCACTGCTTAGCACAACCTTAAGTTAAAGCGGCTAATGTATGTTTTATTACCCAGCCAATATAGAGATCTGAGCCGAGCATTAGAATCCCTGTTAAATAGCCACAGTTACTGTATCTAGTCAACACAGCAGTGGGGCTTGCCAAAAACCTATAACGCTAATGGATTTGCAAGAAAATCACATCACCTTTAAATCCATGCTGGTAACATGGGTGGCATTTGTGAAAAGTTAAGAAATTGACATGAGCCCAACCTGTCTCTGCTGCCTGCCAATGAGTATTCCAGCTTTGCTAAGCAAAGATTTTTCTCCCTTCCACTACTTAGAGTAAAATACCTGAAGTTAACTCTTTCTAGAATGGTGTAGTAGAAAGGACTGGTGAAAGGCCTAAATAAGAGGCTAATTGTTAGTCTGAGAATATTTGAGTCTAAGTCTCAGGGTTTACTTCTTTGTCCTAAGTAAACAGATAGTCTTGAAAAATTTTAGTTTCTTTTCCAGTGAAAAGTAATTAAAGGAATTCAGCACTTAACTCAAATAACCTTTGCTCAGACACTAAGGAAGCTCAAGAAACTGCCACACACACGACAGAAGAAAAAGGCAGATGAAGACTCTAACCTCTGGCTGCATGCACGACCTCTGCTCTGGGATGTGCATTACTTAGAAAATACAATAAAAATTCTGATAAGCGATATAAAGAGTCTATAAGGGAAGATATTGGTGTGTGGCCAAACCATGTGCCTTTAAACTCCTTCACCTGGCACTGCCCTGCTGGTCATTACAAACCAGTCCAGGAGGAAGTAGCTTTATTTTGAAAATTGCAGAGGTTCAAGGAAAGCTTAGAAATAATGTTTTCTGAAAAATATTTTCCTGGAAATCTTGGAGATATAGGAACTATACATTCAACTCACAAGCACAGAGGTGTAGATGGATCTGTGCGTTTGGTCATTCCTCACCAGCGTAAGACAGCGCGTCAAATTAGCACATTTCTCAGGAAGGTATCTCCTGTACCACACCTGAGACCAACTGCAGTGACTCAAACATGGCCATGGTGTACCTTTCACTGATGGATCTGCCCAGATTTCCCACTGACAGGTTATCGGCACCATTCGGGTTTGTAGCACCCACTCTGAATATTTTGTTATCAGACCTTAAAACACTACACAGTAATAAAAAAAAAAAAAGGTGGAAGAGCCAAATCAACTAGGATCTGCTCTGCGGTTGCCTTAAGGATGAGCAACTCAAGGGGTAGATGTGGGCAATATCTGTTTCATGGAAACCTAACAGAAGTTCAGACAAGAATTTTCCTATGATTGTTCTAGAAAAAGAGGTTTGGGAATAAACTTAGGTACAGATTTTTTTTTTTAAGAGTTGTATTAGGGGGTCGGAGATTTAGCTCAGTGGTTCTGGCGCCTGCCTAGCAAGCTCAAGGTCCCTGGTTCAATCCCCGGTAACCACATACAATACCACAAACCAGCATTCAGAACCACATACCACAATGTTGGGCATGGTGACTCACACTTGTAATCCCAGCACTCAGAAGATGGAGGCAGGAGGACTGCTGAGTTCAAGGCTTGCCTGGGCTATATAGTGAGCTCAGGGCCAGCCTGAATGATAGAGCGAGACCCTGTCTCCAAAAGAGAAAACAAAATATATCGTTTCTTGTATTTTCAGTGGCTGGAAATCCCAGATCAAGGTAGAGTCAGTTACCAAGAAGGGTGTTGGTAGACAACATTCTCAAACACCCTGAAGAAAATAATCCTTTTCCTTCGGAAATTTCCCATTCTAAAAGGATTGTCATATTACTAGAGCTCATTTGCATCTACCGGTGCTCATATCAATGAGAAGATCCGGTATTTGCCTATCTGTGCTCTATTGATTTCATTCCTTAGCGTGTCCTCCAAGTGCATCCATTTGCACATAAATGAATCAGTCTTGTCATTCTTTATGGCAGAATAGTACTCCATTTATAAAAAAAAACCACATCTTCTTTATCCGGTCTCCAGGTGATGGGCATTTGGGTTGTTTCCAAGATTGAGCTATCACGAACTGAGCTGCTATGAACAAGGGTGTACATCTGTCTTTCCACTGTGATTTTCTAAATTCTTTTGGGTATATTCCTAACAGGGGGATGGCAGGGTCAAATGGGACCCCTAGTCCTAGTTTTCTGAGAAATCTCCACACATATCTCCACATGGTTGCACAAGTCTGCAATCTCACCAACAGTGGAGAAGGGTTCCTTTCTCCCCACAGCCTCGTCAGCATTTATTGTTGGTTGATTTTGTAATAATGGCCATTCTTTGTGGAGTGAGATGAAATCTCAGTGTTGTTTTCATTTGCATCTTTCAAATGACCAGTGATGTTGAACATTTCTTCATATGTTTCTTAGCTGCTTTAACTTCTGCCTCTGAGAAGTGTCTGTTCATTTCAGATGCCCATTTTTGAATTGGGTTTTTAAACTTCGGGAGGTTGATCTGTTTAAGTTCTTTATATATTGTAGATAATAGCCCTTTGTCTGATAAACAGCTAGTAAATATTATTTCCCATGTTGTTGGTGGTCTTTTGGTAGTGTCAGTGACTTCTTTTGCTGTGCAAAAGCTTTTCAGTAGGATGAGATCCCATTTGTTGATTCTTTCTGCTAGTTCTTGTGCTGTAGAGGTTTTATTCATAAAGTCTCTGCCTAAGCCAATGTCTCCAAGAGTTTTACCTAATCTGTTTTCCAGCAGGCTTGTTGTTTCTATTTTAATGTTTAAGTCTCGTATCCATTGTGAGCAAATGAGCTCTAGTAGTATGACAATCTTTTTAGAATGGGAAATTTCCAAAGGAAATTTGGTGTGGGGATGTAATGAGGGGAAGGAATAAATATGATTCTGAAAGAAAATAAAAGAGCATGAGTATAGGGGGTGGGGAGGTGTGGGTGGGGATATAGGTAAAAATGAGGATTGACCGTGTCATATATTGGTACAAATTCCCCAATGTTATGTGTGATTGTGAGATGTATGCAAATTGTACCAATAAAGAATGCAATTAAAAAATAAAATTTAAATTTAAATGTAAATGTAAAAAAAAAAACTATCCTTTTCTGCTCATGAGTGTCCTGTGTTGGACAAAAATACCCGCACAACAAGCCCTGTGGGTCCAGGGAGCCTCTGCTGTAAAACAAGGTGTAGGAGGGAACCCAGGCAAGTGAATTGAGGCTACAAAGCATGTCATGTTAGCCTACTCCTTACCCTCAACACTCAATGTCATGCTATTACCCAAGTTACCCTAGAAAACCTCTGCCAACCACATACCATCTTGGTGCAGCACTTCTGACCTAGACAGGAACCCTCTATTATAAAGACTAAAAGAAAGTAGTTTCCATTTCCAAGGAGGAAGTCTTCAGGCTCTTGGAAAAGTCATCAATAATCTTTCCACTCATTACTTACCCCCCAAAAGACACATATCCCTGAAAACAGGTTCAATCTTTGTTCAAATTGAGAATCTAAACTGTGAGCACCCCATGCCTTTCATACAAAAAATTGATTTCACTGCCTAATTGGTGCACAGTGTCACTATTGGTCCTGTGACTGAGAATGAAAAACAAACCCAATTGGGGGTTAGAAGAAAGATTAACAAGGCTCCTCTCCTGACCTGAGGTGACTACTAGTTGTTATCCAACACCTCTCATGTCTCTGCTGATGCCTTCTGGGAGAAAGAGCAGTTCTTGAGAATCTGTTTGCACAAGGACATTAATCCAGTCTGCTCAGGGCTCTGGCCTTATGACTGCACTTCATACTAATTACTTTCTTACTCAAAAGATAGCCTACACTGATGGTTAAGTCTTCAATATATGCATGGTGAGGGGCTCAGATATATTCAGCCCATTATAAGCAAAATTCCCCTAGCAATCTTCTCATTCTTTACCTGAATATATTTTCTAATGCAATTACTCAAATAAAAGATGAAATAGGGGTGCCCAACTGATCACGTTGGCGGCATTATCTGTATTTATTGTGTTTCTAAGTATATTTGAAACTGAAATGAAAATTCTGCCTTTTGAAGACATGTTCCTTTCTGCCTCAGGTTTCATGAATTGCTTCTTACACTGACCACAGAGTGTCTTGGACATTGCCTGTTAGAAAAGGAAACAGTCGCACTGCCCTCTGTTGCTGTTCCTAACAAAATGAAACATGAACTACACCACAGGCTTATTTTTTGAACAGTGTCTTAGCTAGAGAAAATTGTGTTGTCTAAATTATACACTAATATTTGTTGACATAGAAATGTAAAGTAGTATTTGTTCATTTTTTTCTAAATCCAAATTTCTTCTAATCATGTTAACTACAAAGAGAGTAGATGATATCACTATATAAGCAATCAAGTGATTTGTACAATTTCTTTGTTTCAAACAGAAAGCAAACATCTTGCGGTACAAGACATTTGCCTCCTTGATGGTAGGTTCATTGTTTGGCCACACTGTTTTTTTGTGTCTGAACCTTTAGTTTTCTTATTTATTTCATTGTTTTACTTTCTCCTACAACTTCACAATGATCACATTTTCCTGTACTCTGAACAATGATCATCATGCTCTCCAATATCCCTCCAATATGAGCTGGGTCCAACATGGCGGCACCGTGGTCTGAGATCAGCATGACAGTCACAAACACAGAGCCAGCATAGTAACACAGCACGCTGCATGACACAGTCATAAGGACACAATCCAAACGCATTGGTGAAAGAAATGATGGAAAAGCTCTTGGTCACTGTTATAACTTTGAGAGGACAGGTAAAGACATATAAAAGAGAAGGCTGAATAAAACACGATTGGAAGAAAATCAGGAACTAGCACTAGCTCAGCTGCTACATCCCAGAATTTTCATTTATTCGTACAAGAGCAACTTTACATTTAGTATTACCCTGAGCATTTAAAAAATTGCAACCCAACTTTCACAATTATCAATTCCATGCATAATAAGGATGACTTAAACAGTTTGAAGTACAGAAGGGAAGCTGTAACCAAAGGAAATAAAGCACATATAACATCAAGTGTACGACTAAGCTAACGTTTTTCAGCTTGCAATTGTGTCAACACAGTAGATCAAAGACTAAAAGACAGAGTGATAATAGTTTTCATCAGCCATATTCACACAATTCAAGGAAAGGCACAGATGGAAAACATTGCAGTTGCAAAATGTTAACAGGAGGTATTAAGAGGAGGGAGAACAATTAAGTCGAGCAATGAGCTATTTATGATTTCAGCTCCCTTGAATCTGGAATTTTCCTTACCACCTTGTGGTTATGATTATTTTTAAATGAGCTTTGACCTGAATATGTTAATAATTTTTTCAATCTGATGAAAATATGACATTTAAAAAATAACTAATGAAGTACTGCTCTCAGTACAAATGATAAAAGTAATTTTGCATTCTTTGCAATTCCTCTAACCCCACCTGTTGTGTACAATTTTAAGGAATTTGTCATCAAACTAAATGTGTTAATAGACTAGAATAGTATAATGAGAAAATGTTCCACCTTTAATGTACTAGATTTTAAGTCTCTTGAAGGCAGAAAGCCATTTTAATTTAATAACTGTAAGTATTTAGTGTATTTTCTTTCAAGTAGTCAAAATGCCTCTTTTGACAGAATCAATGTATAAAACTATATGACTTACCAAAAACTTATCTAAACATAACTCTGTCACATGTACTACCAAATAATATCATGCCAAATTTAATTTTTATCCTGTGATTCAGGAATGATTAAGCTATCTCTAGTCCTATATTAACAGTATGAATATTGATAGATGGCGACAATCAAATTTGAATTGTTTTAGCTTTTAGTCACTTAGACTCAAGTACTGTAAAATATGCATTATCTTCTCAAGGTCCTTGAAGAGCATTAAGAGCTTTCAAATTCTACCCTTTCCTATATAATAACTTAAGGTAATGTCCCTTCATTTCTTAATATGGTCCAGGCTCTGAGAAACATCTCTAGTAGTAATTAATAAAGATGAAACACAATTTTGTGCCAAGAGTCTTTATAAATATATCTCCATGACAGTTTTTTGGCTCTCGGATATCTCTTCCTTTGCCAAAGGAGTTATGAATCTTACATGCACTACAAGAACCTACCTTAGCCAGCTTGTATGTTTTCCTGACACTGTAAGTGATACAGTAGAGAAGGGAACTGGCAGGCAAAATGCAAGCTACTTACAGAGAGCCATTCCCAAACGGAGACAGTGTGCTTCTTTCCACACCAAGCCCATCATTTCTACCTGGAATAAGTCAGCAGCCACTTCACGTTTGACAGGTCCTTTCACTTCTAAGACTTTTACTTAAGGCGACCTGAAGGGATTCCCTTGTGTTTCATGCATAATGGATAAGCATGAGGAAAGGAGAACTACTGTATGTAATAAACAGTCCACAATGAAGTCACCGATTCCATAAATATTTATGGAAAGCCTTCCCACTTGTCCCCCAAAATGTGCCTTTGAGCATGGTGCCCATTAGCCTTTGGGTCCATACATGAATAAATTGTAACCCGTGTGCAGTTATAATGGCAACTTATTTGCCTCTCCCCTGAGTGTTTGTAAGCTCATATGGAAGCAATCAGTCAAGAAGACCTGGCCTAGTCTTCATTTAGACCTTCATTGCAGTTATGTAGTTCTGGCTTCTCTCCTTGTGTGTGAACGATCCTAAATGCTATGGTGGGAAATCTTATAGCCAATGAGAGGCCATCTTCAATCTCTCCATTTTTACAGCCAATGGGAGGCCATCTTCTATCTCTCCATTTTTACAGCCAATGGGAGGCCATCTTCAATCTCTGCATCTGTGGTTCTAAAAACTCCACTTGCCTGTCCTCTCTACCTCTTTTGAATTCAGTTTTATCTATGTCCCCTTAGTTACTCTTCCAATTCACAACTGTGGTAGCCTACATGTAAGTAATGCTTAAAAGGTACTTTTGTTTTCAGTGCCTTCAAATGTTTCCTTCAAGTCTTTCGTGAGTAGAGATGTATAGACATCAAATTAGATGGACATAAAAAGAACTTCAGAGATGGTAATTGCCTATGTTTCCCCTTTGATTCCACAGAAAGTTTCCTTCATTCTTCACCCTTCAAAACACCTTGGTCACACCTGTTGAAGATGGAACCCTTTGTCACTCACTGAGTATGTACCTGTGCACAAGGCAAATCGACTTTCCAGTGGATTTCTGTAATTAATGGAAAGAGTTCTATCTGAAACTTAAGCCCCAAGAATGTTTTAGCGATAACTCTTTAATACTTTCAATATTATTCATATTATAGTTAAAGCACTTAGTAAGCTCCCTTAGTCTCTTCCTTTTTTAAAAAATTTCCCTGAGACATTATAACCTGCTGGAAAGCAGAGGAATTATGTTTTTTATTTGCATCTCTACTGCCTAACTCAATGATTTATACATTGTAGCTGTCAACTATAAGTCCTTATAAAATAGATAAACGACTGAATAAAACATTACTTTCTGGGGGAAAAGCCCAGTTTTAATTGGACTTTACTGCTTTATCCCTTTTTGCAATGTATATCCACCCATTAGCAACCAAAAGGAAAATGGCAAACATTTAATTTTACTTAAAAAATTGTTATGTGATGAGAGTTATGAAAAATGTAATAATTTCACCCTGGAGGAAGGGCACAATCACTCAAGCCAATGTGGAGCAGGGATTGCAGAATGCCTCATTTTACCATCTTTTAATGAAACTGCCAAAACCATTCTACCCTGGGTGCACATTCACCATGCCATGTTGGCCAGTGGGCAAAGGCCAGGGGCCATCTGCATGGGCAAAGACTTGAATATACATGTTGCTACCAGCTCCCTGATACTACTGCTATCTCACTGAATCCAAAGCGGCACTGCTGAGCACACATAACCCCTCCTACCACATGCTGTCTTTTGACCTTGATTCCAAAGACCCTGACTCAGCCCCAGGAACTTAAGTGCATGTAGTGCTTTAACAATCTGAAACAGTCTGATAGTGCTCACAGTTTGGCATAAATATTTTCTCCAAATGCGCGATCCTGCTTTGTGTGGGAGGAGGGTATTTTAGAACAGTGTCAACTGAATAATGTTGGCTGATATTCACTTTGTTTTCAACTGGCAGGCATAAACAAGTGAACAGATTTATTCCTTCTGTTACTGTTATTCTGACACAAGTCATAATACTCTGGAAAGCACTTAGCACTTGCAGGAATGAGCGGGTTAGAAAAGGAAAATGAAATGTTATTTTCAGCAATACTGTACTGATCAGAGGTTTATGTATCATAGGACACTGGAGATACAAGAACATTGGGAGCTCATCACATCATTGGTGTTAACTGGGTCAGATTTCCCTTGGAAATTTTGTCAACAAATACAAAAATAGGTAAAGAATCTGCAATGTCTTTGGACATCTTTTATGGAAGCTTGACATTTGTATTCTAGATATTTTGTACAATTCCCTACTGCCTTTGGATTCAGAAATAATATAAAAACATTGTTCTGGTATTAATGGTGTTTACCACTTCTGAGCTTATTGCCTGTCATCTTTCTTAATCATTTTTTTATGCTGTATATGCAAACAGTTCTACATGCTGTGTACACCTTACAGACTTCCGGAGAGCAGAACAGCGTAGTCATGGGAAGAGGCCTCCTCAGGTCAGGAGTGTCACTGCTACTGTGGCCTGAGACAGTCGAGTGAAGTTCTAACAAAGTACAAAAGAAGAATGAACAGAAAAGGAAAACTAGGGTGCAATAGAGCCTCCCAGCAGTGTGAGTGCTGATGTTTGGCAGAATTACAAAGCAGCTAAAAAAGGATCTGGGCCAGGTGTGGTAGCTCATGCCTGTAATCCCAGCACTCGGGAGGCAGAGACAGGAGGATTGCTGAGTTTGAGGCTTGCCTGGCTACATAGTGATTTGAGGGCCAAGCTGAACTACAAAGCGAGACCCTGCCTCAAAAAAAAAAAAAAAAAAAAAGGATCTGGGCTCCCACTGTCTAACTCCCAATTCCAACTTTTCTGGTGAATCAATTTCCTCATATGTGAAAAATGGAACTAATGATAACAGTACCTACTTAGATAGTTCGTGGAGAAATGAAATCATAAATGAGGCAAAGTCATAAAAACGTGCCTGAGAGACATAGTAAGTCTTTGATTAATATGTGTACTAGCACAAAGAGTAAAGTCAGAAGTAAAAAGAAACAATATTCTCTTCCGTATTTTGTAGGCATATAATTGAATAAATAAATTCAAAAGACACAAAAGCATAGACACAGAAACGCATAATAACAATTAGAGCTTTATTTCAGGTACTTCGCTTTCTAGTCACTAGGCAGTATGTACTAAGTACTCACTTACTCTGGGTGAGGTATTTGGAGGTGGTAAAAGATACAGTCTCTGCTTCCCATTAGGTGGTTTACAGAAAAGGGAAGGAAAATATACTCTGGGTAAGGGCTGTGGTAGTGCTGAGCCTTGGATCTGTGAGAACTTCAGACATAAGTGACGAATCCAGTTGCAGTGAGAAAGAGGAAGTCAAGGGAGGCAACCCAGCCGAGGGACCAGTGTGAACGGGCGAGCTCCAAATGCAGAGAGCGGAAGAGGCGCTCAGACAGAAATCCCCCTTTCTAAGGACATGAGGGAGAAAGAGGAAAACAACTCCCCTGGCATGTAAGTGCATGTTTCCTGTTTTAAAGGAAAGACGCAACACAGGACGAAGACCCCAGAGTTGCTTATGAAATAGATGATTATCTTTATACTTGAGACATGACCATTGTTCATTGTTCACATTTGTCAGATACAATGATGTTTTTCAATATATTATACCCTGGATAAGATCAGATCAGAATAATTAGAGTGTCTAGCACCTCAAATATCTGTCGTTTCTTTCTGTTGAGAATATACAAAGACTTCCCTGCTAGATATTTTGAAACAGGTACTGGATGAGCTGTAGCGAGCATATACCCCACTGGACTGGAGAACGTTAGTGTTATTTCTCTGGACCTGTTGCCCCTCTTCTCTCTATTCCCCACTCCCTTTTCAGCCCCTGGGAACCACTGTTCACTGCAAACACGGGGACTCAGTTACTATTTTCCATCTCACTGTTCACACGGGAGGCGAGGCAAGGAGGTGGGTGGAGGTGAAGGTGGAGAACGTCTTTGGTTTGCTATGTCAGCCATGTACGATCTGGGAGGAAAACAACGGTCTGAACAAAAGCAGATGGACTTATACTGAGCCATAAAATCTGAGAAATACTAAGGAGAAAACGTAGAGAGAATTGTCACCAGAAAGTTGAAAAGTCAGGGTTCAAGAAACAGTAGAGCATATATCCCTGAGTTAGGTGATTTAGTCAACTGAGGAGGTGAATCCACTAGATAGGCTTAGCTAAGAAGGCTCTCTGCTCTCTCCTTTTTGTTCATTTAGATTCATATGGAAATTCCTGGAAAAATATTAGTAGAACCTATTGGGTCGCACAAAAGAAATGTATGGACTATAAAGACACATACAAGAGTCTTTAAATGTGATTGATGGCTGAATCTAGAGATCCTCATTTTCACCTAAGAAGAATAGACAGAAAGGAACCAAAACAAAGGTTGGTGGCAGAAGTGTAAAGCAAGACTGTTGGCCAGCGATGCAGCCATCAGGATGATTAAGAAAGGGTGTGTTGCTGAAACTGCTTTGAAGAGCAAAGGCCACACCATGAGGGCTTCACAAACACTCAGAATAAAAAAGGAAGAGTTGGAACATTGACATTTCAGAAGAAACCACATGGCTGTACATTACAAACTTCCAAGAGGGATCTCAGATGTGCTACAGCACAAAATACAACGTCCTAAGGCACAAAGTGTCTTGGGAGGTTTGAATTTTTTCTGGACTGCAAAGGGTGTACCATGGAAAGACGGGAGAGTCTTCATTCTGCTTGTTCATAGGCATTGCATTGACTTCTCAGTGGCAACCAGTCTAGTTATGTCTTTAAATTCTGGGTATGACACCCTATAAGAACAGTATAATGACTTGTAGACTTGTCTCATTACGTGTCTAGTTCTCAGGTAGAGAACTCAGTATGTTCAGAAATATCAGGTTTCTGGTTTTGTTTTCTATGATTAATTTATGACTCAGGCTCATATATGTCAAGTTTTTCTTAAATGTATTCATGGAATTCATTGCACTCATCTTTTATTTTGTAGCAAAAATCAACACACTGGAGAAAGATAAGAACTTTAAGGGAGTAGGTGAGTCTTAGTTTAGACACCTACTTTAAGTGCTTATTAATGTGTGTCATTTAACTAATTAGTTAACCCTTTCAGTATAAAATGTTATCTTTGTGTAAAGAACAGGCCTTTCCCAGACATGATGGTACATACCTGTAATCCCTGAGCTCCCAAAGGCTGAGGAAGGAGGATAACAAACTGGATACCACCCTGTTTTGGAAACCCTGTTTCAAAAAAAAAAAAAAAAAAAAAAAATTAGAAGGCCAGAACGTAGTTCACTGTGAGTTCAAGCTTTAGTATCACAAAAATCAATAAAGCAATAAATAAATAAAATATTTTTTAAAGGAGGCTTAACTAGATCTCACTTTATCTGGCCTTACTAAAATCATTTCTAAGATAGAAATTTTGATTTGTCATAGTCAGCTTCAAATACAACGTCATAAACAGTCACATAGCCAAGAACGTATATACTCAGGGCAGGTAGCCAGCCAGGCCCGTGGGCTTCAGAAACCTGACGCTAACATACAGGTTCCCTATAATCATTAAGACCAGCATGACTTGTCCAGGCCTGACTGACTGCCAGGGAAGTCGCCTGCTGACACAGTAAAACTCCTCCCTGGAAGTATTACCGCTGCACACAGTAGAAAGGAAACATGCTCACAAGGTCCACCAGTGCGCGCTGCTTTACTTAGAGTCCCGGTTGCAAACTCATTACTTACGCACTGTGCAGTAGGCTATCAACATATCCCACAGGGAAATTAGTTTGCAATTTAGAGTCGTTTCAAAGTACAAGTGATTCGCAAGCCATTTTCCTAGATTAAATGAGAACTCTTATTGCTTTCTGCGGCCTCAGAGGGAATGTTTACCCTGTGCATTTCCTCCTCCCCCAGCTTTCTCAAGATGGCCTTGATTTTTCTATCTTCAATGCACTTTAGTGCTAAATCTCTTGCTTTCAAATGCCAAAAGCTGGTAAGTGGAATGGTCTTGGTGACAGTTTTTTCCTCGCTGGAACTGGGTTAAGGACTCCACTTTTGACTCCTACCTTTCCTCCTGGAAGAATCCTCCGAGGTCTCTGTGTTACTTAGTAATGATCTGTTGATACAGGAGCAATTTTCAAGGATTTGGTGACACCCACTTTCCGGTATAGTAAAGCAGTGGCCCCATTCCCTGCCTGTTCCCGCCTTCTCACTCCGGAACCACTGGGCGCCGACCCGGAGAGACTGGCTGAGGACAGGAGCCTGATAACAGAGGGTGACAGAGGTGAGAGGCTCAGGCTTCCCTGTGAGTCTGAGTCTGGAAGGTACAAATACACCACTAAGATAAAAAAGAAGCAGTTCACCTTTCCTTCTTCTACACTTGATCTTAGCCAAAAGGCCGGGAAGCGATCATCTTTCCTTCTTCTAAAGCCCTTTGATTGTTGGAATCTCTCTTGTAAAACAGAGTTCAGCCCTTTTCAAGTTTACTTCCTGGTAAAATCTGAACCTGACTCCTTTATTTCATCCTAACCTAGAAAAACTGGACTCAAAATAGTCATTAAGTTATTGAATCCTTGATGTTATCTGTGCAGAATAAGTGGTTTTAGTTTCATCGTATCCTTTGTCTTTTACTCTTCTTAGGATATAGAACATAATCCACAGTGTAAAGATCTTGCATACATCATTTTTTTTTCTATTTGTCTTAGTTTTCTCTTTGCTGAAACAAAACACCAGATACTCCCAAGTTGAAGAAAGAAAGGTTTATTTTGAAGGAAGTTGAAAAAGGGTTCCATAGTCATTGGGCTCCAAAGCAAGTTGTCATGAAAGAGGAGCACGGCGAAGGAGAAGCAGTTTTGGCATCAGTGGAAGGCAGCAGCCTGGGAAGAGCTCG
>PVIC010004389.1:0-62918 GCA_004025085.1 Thryonomys swinderianus
ATCTTGCCTGGTCTCTCAGTGCAGCTCCAGGAACACGCATCCTGTGGAGGGATGCAGGAGATAGCTCCAGCTCCTCTAGGGCCTGGGTCCTCACAACGCAGCTCCGGGGTGGTGTTGGGGCTGGGCGGAGGCTCTCAATCCTCCGTGGTGCGGCTGGCACACAGGGTCCGTATCTGACTCCTCACTGTACAGCTCTGGGATACAGCGGGCCAGTGGGCAGCCTTCAGTCCGCTGGAAATGGACGGCGGGCCGCAGCAGCCAGGTCCGTGCATGCCGCTCTCTTTAGCCTGCCAGAAACGGACGGCCCAGACAGTACCTTTTTTTATGAGTAAGTGGGATAACTAGTGGTTTGTAAATAGTTAGTTTGTATTTCATGCTATAACTGCTGTTGATTTTATTAATTACACTGAAGGTGATGTAGTTGTTGCTATTAATTGGTTTTCTTGGAATGCCAATGCCTAGATTCCCTTGGAATCATTAACAATATTGCAGACATTCCTGGAGAAGTGGGTCCTGGGCCAAAAATATATTGCAATGTCCAATCCTAAGTAAACAGAGGTGGTTAAATCCTGAGACAGAGGCAAAGGCTAGTAGTTATCCATGCCCAGAAGACCACCGAAAAATAGACATTAACTAAAGAGGTCTCCAACCTAGCAACAAAGCTTTCCACTATAATCAACTCACAAATCTAAAAACCAAATAGAAACATGAAAAGACAAACCAACAAAATAACTTTAAAAACTGCCAACTCCCCACAAGTTGGACAGAAAAGGGAAGGAAACGAAAAGGCACAGCCCCTGATTATTTGAAGTGACATCAGAGGGGAAAATAAAACAAATAAGTCTTTTGGCAAGTTTACAAAAGAGATAAGTAAGAAGAATTACTAATTAGGCTGGAGATTTAACTCAGTGATTCTGGCACCTGCCTACCAAACGCAAGGCCCCTGGTTGATCCCTGTAACCACATACAATGATATGATATTGGGCATGGTGACTCACACCCACCAGCAATCAGTACCACACCCCACAGTGCTGGGCATGGTGGCTCTCACCTGTAATCCCAACACTCAAAAGGCAGAGGCAGGAGGATTGCTGAATTTGAGGTTTGCCTGGGCTACATAGTGAGCTCCGGCCAGCCTGAACTACCAAGAGAGATTCTCAAAACAAACAAACAAACAAACAAACAAGCAAACTCTGTATAATCCAATAACAGGCAATGAAATTGATGGAACAATAAAGGTCTACCAACTATGAAAAGCCCAGGTCTGGATGAATTCACTGCTAAATTCTACAAAAAACTTCAGGGAAGATCTAACACTGATAGTCCTGAAGTTCTAAAATGAAACTAAAAAGGAAGAAGTTTTCCCAGAGTCATTCCCACAACCAAGCATTACTCTGATTCCAAAACAGATAAGAATCCAACAAAAAAAGAGAACTGTAGTCATATCTCTTTAAAGAATATAGATGTAGAAATCCTCAACAAGATACTGGCAAACAGAACACAATAGATCAGGAAAAAGTTCATTGACTATGACCACAGAGAATTCATCCCGGAGATGCAAGGATGGTTCAGCAAAAGCAAACCACCAATGTGATGCATCACCTAAACAGAAGCAAGGAAAAAAAGTCACAAGATCTCAATAGATGCACCAAAAAAAAAAAAAAAAAAAAGGCTTTGAAAAAGTTCAGCATCTTTCATGACTAAAGTACATGAAAATAAGTATAGAAGGATCTTGTCTCTCTTGATAAAAGCCATTTATGACAAACTCACTGCCAACATCATATTAAATGGGAAAAAGCAAAAATTTTCTCTTTAAAAATCAGGAACAAAACAAGGATGTTGTAGTACTTCATACATATAGTACTCCAAACATTATCAAGAGGATTAGGCATAAAGGAAAAAAGAAGAAAGAAAGAAAGCTGTGTTACTGTCACACAAGGATGTGATCAAAGATAGTAAAACAAAAAATTAGGAGAAATCGTATTTTTGGATATTTATAGCTAAGTGGATGCACCATGAGGACATAGTCATAAGCAAAATAAATAGGACACAGCATCATTTCTCTAGTGTGAAAAACTGAGGGTGTAAAGGAGGTCCAGAATGTATGACAGGTACTGTGATATAGGAAGAAACTGTTCAAAGAGAAACAGTAACTGGGTGGAAAAGGGGGAAGCAAAGAAGGGAAAGAAAAAATTTGGTGGTTAAAAGGAAAAACTGGAGGGCCGGAGGGTTAGCTCAGCGCCTGCCTCGCAAGCGCAAGGTCCTGAGTTCGATCCCTGGTAACCACATACAATGCTGGGCGTGGAGACACGCCCACCAGTAATCAACACCGCATACCACAATGCCGGACGTGGTGGCTCACGCCTGTAATCCCAGCACTCGGGAGGCAGAGGCAAGAGGATTGCTGAGTTCGCAGCGGCTTGCCAGGGCACCATAGTGAGCTCAGGGCCAGCCTGAAGTACAAAGTGAGACCCTGTCTCAAAAGCAAAAAAAAAAAAGGAAAAACTGGAATCAAAGCTTATGTATATAGGAGTGATAGCAGGATGAAGAGAGGACAATGAAATGGGCAAAAATAAGAATCAGGAGGGCCAGAGATTTAGCTCAGAGGTTCTGGAGCCTGCCTTGCAAGCACAAGGTCCTGAGATCAATCCCAGTAACCACATACAACAATGCTGGGCGTGGTGGCTCACGCCCACCAGCAATCAACCAGCAATCATCACCACATTCCACAGTGCTGGGCATGGTGGCTCACACCTGTCATCCCAGCACTCGGGAGGCAGAGACAGGATTGCTGAGTTTGAGGCTTGCCTGGGCTACATAGTGAGCTCAGGGCCAGCCTGAACTGCAAAGCGAGACCCTGTCTCAAAAAAAAAAAAAGAATCAGGATACATCATGTACAGACACAAATTCTCAATGATAAATGTGATCATAATGTGTACCTAAAATGTACCAAGAAACTCAATAAAGGGAAAAAAAAAGGGGCTGGGGATTTAGTTTAGTGGTTCTGGCATCTGCCTTGCAAGTACAAGTCCTAAGTTTGATCTTCAGTATGACATATCACAATTCTGGGCATGGTGGCTCACACCTGTAATCCCAGCACTCAGGTGGCAGAGGCAGGAGGATTGCTGTGACTTTGAGGCTTGCCTGGGCTACACAGGGAGCTCAGGGCCAGCCTGAACTACAAAGCAAGACCTCCCCCCAAAAAAGGACCATTGTATTTATTTTAGAAATTATATTTTTGGATTGCATGATATTCATAATATCAAATGTTAAAAAATTAAAATGATCATTTCTTTTTCTTCAGTTTTGTATTTGTAACAATAGCTATTGTTTTCCTGCCCTGCTCCTTTCAGCAATCCGGTATGCCTTTCTTAGTCACTTTTCTGTCATGAGACACAGCACTGTAACTAAAGGACAGGTTTACTTGGGTTCGTGGTGTCGAACAGTTTCAGTCATAGTCAGCTGGCTCCAATGCAGAAATAACATGGCAGAAGGACCCATGGGAGAAAGCTGCTCACATCATGACAGCCAGGAAACAGGAGAGAAAGAGGAGCTGGGAAGGAGATATACCCTTCCAGGTCACACTTCCAGCAACCCACCTTTTCCAACAAAACCCTGTGTCCTAAAAGCTAGTCAGCCATTGTGCTCCCATAGTCCAGTGACCTTCCAGAAGCCTTGCATCTGAACATGAGACTTTGGTGGCACAATCTAAACCTAAACCATAGCAGTGCTCATCTTCCAGCTACTACACAGGCTGACTTACGGGGTATAATCTTCAACTGAATACAATCCCTTTATAAAACCATGGAGCAATCTCTTATAACATGGATGTGGTGGCCCACACCTGTAATCCCAGCACTCAGGAGCCAGCCTGGGCTATATAGTGAGTTCACAGCTAGCCTAAATTACAGAGCAAGACTCTGTCTCAAAAAACAACCAATAGGCCTAATGATTTAGCTTAATGCTGTAGTGTCTACCTTGTAAGCACAAGGTCATGAGGTCAATCCTGATGGTGAGGAGGCAAACCAAAACAAATTTCATTTTATTTATCTTTGGCCAAAATATGGCCAGATTGACACAGTTATGTGCAATAGAGAAATGATTTTGCAGATGGGCAGCTTTCTTGCTAGCACACAACTTAGAAGATAGTGAGCTGGTAGAAAATCGGTGGCTTAGCAGGGTAGAGAAAGCTGAAATTTAGTGTTTTCAAACAGAATTATCAAAAAGCTAGACCAAGGGGCCAGAGATTTAGCTCAGTGGTTCCAGCGCCTGCCTTGCAAGCACAAGGTCCTGAGTTTGATCCCTGGTAACCACCTACAGTGCTGAGTGTGGTGCCTCACGCCCACCAGCAATCAATACCACATACCACAGAGCCAGGTGGGGTGGCTCATGCCTGTAATCCCAGCCCTTGGGAGGCAGAGGCAAGAGGATTGCCGAGTTCGAGGCTTTCCTGGGCTACATAGTGAGCTCAGGGCCAGCCTGAACTACAAAGTAAGACCCTGTCTCAAAAAGAAAAACAACAACAAAAAAACTAGACCAAAACACCTGATAGTTGCAGGGACCTCTCATTTTGATGCAGAGCCATGAGTTAAAAAGCAAATTTAACTGAAAGTTCCCAGAGAGCAGCTTCCTTGGCAGATGGCAGTTCTAATTGGCACAGCTAAACATATGAAGTTTTTGCATCCCAACAGAAGGAAGGCACATATCTCACTAGAAGAACTGGAACAATGTGCAGACTCAGGAACATTTGAGGAGAACAAGGCAAAATATAATATGGAGGATAAGTTAAATTTTACTTACTACATTATGAGGACTACAGCTCCCTGCCCCATCTCGAGTGCTAGAATAGTAGCAGACAGGTTTACATCCTTTATGGGAACGTGGAGGCATGCTCTCTTAAAACACAAGCAAGCGACAGCCCATCCCTCTCTTCAGCCACTTCCCTCCCTGCCCACTGCGAGCATGGTGAGCCCTGGCGGCTGCAGGGCACGCACCAGACTCTGGGACCGGAGGGTTGCAGCTGTTCCCTTACGCCTCAAAGCCCGGAACAGGCTGAACCACTGCCAGCCTTCCTCGCCTTACGTCCCAGGCAGGACATAGCCAGAGTGGACCAGAGTGACTGCGGCCGCGGCCCTGGAGGTGACTACTCGGATTCAAGGTGACCAGCGAAGAACTTTCCTCTTCCCAAAAAGGTTCGACTGAGTGACACAGACTTCAAAGTTATGGCCCGAGATGAGTTAATTCTGAGATGGTAACAATATGAAGCATATGTTCAAGCCTTGGAGGGCAAATACACAGATCTTAACTCAAATGATGCAACTGGCTTAACGGAGTCTGGAGAAAAGCTAAAGCAACAGCAGCAAGAGTCTGCATGCAGGAAAAACATCCTTGTAATGTGACTAGCAACCAAAGAACAAGAGATGCAAAAGTGTACTACTCAAATCCAGTACCTCAAGCAAGTCCAGCAGTCCAGTGTTGCCCAACTGAGATCAACAATTGTAGACCCAGCAATCAACTTGTTTTTCCTAAAAATGAAAGGGGAACTGGAACAGACTAAAGACAAACTGGAACAGGCCCAAAATGAACTGAGTGCCTGCAAGTTTACACCTGATAGGTAAACAAATCATACTCCCCAGTCAAGACTTCCCTGACAGTCCCACTACAGAAAAGCTGTGGTGGGACAGCCAATTACTCCTTTCCACACCATAAAAGTGTGTGTCATAAAAGTGTGTGTTAACATGAACGGTGCAAATGATAAAGAAGGACTGTGTAGTGTTCAGCATTCTGCTCCATACTGCACTCATGATCAAGGTTGATGAGGTGTATCTGGCTGTAATTAAGTGTTCTCTGATACATAATAGGATTTTCTTAAGTGCAGACTGGCACCAAGCTCTCAGCCCCTAAAATAAGACAAAGCAGCTGCTCACTGCTTCGCTATTGACTATCACCAGCCTGACACCACTGCTGGTTAAAACTACATCACTGTTAAAGGTTTACTAAAACCAAAGATTTCATGATTCTCTGGGTGATGTCAGAGAAAAATTGGCATAAGGAAGGAGCAACTGAATCAATCTCATTAACTTAAAGTGACTGTATACTCAGAAACGTGAAAAGAGGCAGCTCCGGAGGGGTCTACAGAATTTATGAACCAAAACACCTGAAGACATTGTCGCCATTGTATGGTCTCTCTCAAAAGAACTGAGGTTCCAAAACATCTGAAGACCTCATCCCCATTGTATGATCTCTCTCAAAAGAACTGAGGTCCGAGGGATATGAATGACTGAGTTTTGTTTATTAGCGGCAATGTCTACCTTAAGTCTAAACTATGTAGTAGAACGAATAATAAAACCAGCCCAGAAACTGGGTGTGGTAGTACATTTCTATAATCCAAACTGCTTGGGAGATTGAGGCAGGAGGATTACAAGTTTGAGTCCAGTCTGAGCAACTTAGCAAGACCTTGTCTCAAAATGAAAATTTTAGTTATGGAGGGCTGGCATATGCCTGTAATCCAAACACTGGGAGAGGCTGAGGCAGGTGGATTGAAAGTTTAAGTACAATCTGAGCAATTTAATGACTTAGTGCAATCCTGTCTCAAAATAGAAAATACAAAGGAGGCTGGATGTGGTAGTACACCTGTAATTGTAGCATTTATGAGCCTGAGGCAGGAAAATTGCTAGGAGTTTGAGGCCAGCTTGGGCTACACAGTGAGCTCAAGGCTATCCTGAAATACAAAGACCCTGTCTCAAAACGAAACAAGACAAACCATTTTGAGAACTTAAATTCTACTTAACACTTTCAGCACAGATGGGTTCTTTTAAGTGGCACTGGTTTTTTAAATGCTGATGAACAAGCTGACCCTGGTGGTACTGTTATAAATAACTGTGTTAGGTAGAAACACTACAGGCTGTCAGACAGGGCATTACATCTGTGGATGGAGACACATTGTCAAAGACCTGCCCTCAAGACAAAGATGAAATGACTATACCTACTTCCCTGGGGATAAATATTAATGATGTTTTATTATTAAATATTAATATTTAATATTCATATTAAATATTGATATTCTAAATAAATAGGCATCAATCACCTGGGTGGTGGACCAACACTTTGAACCATCCCTTTCAGGAAAGGTCTTTGATCTCTATATGACTTGCTTCCCCAATGGATCAATATTACTTAAAGGGCTAAGCTGGTTTGTAATCTTATTAGTTGACCATAGTTTTGTCCTATCTTATACCACTTCAAGATTTTGCTCTATAAAGCCTTTCCTCTATGGAGAGTCCACAACAATCCACTTTCTGGGTCCCCTACTGCCTCTCTTAGACAGAAGCTATCTTTTCCTCAATAAATATTTTGGTCATGTGTGGCCTAAATGAGACTTTCACAAGCAAACAGGCCACTCTATAAACAACAGAGTACTCTCAGTAAGTAAAATAGAAGGCCATAAAAGAAAATTCAGAACAAAGTATACAATCTCCTCCAGCACCAAGAAGTCCAGTAATTGCACGCCTGTGCTGACCATCCTTGGACCCTCAGTCATAATCATTCTTTATGATCATGGCCCCTTTTCAAGCCTTAAATAAACTTAATTTCTCTCCAAGCTAGCGGTTGATTTCTGCCTCTCTCTCTTCCTCTCTTCCTCTCTCCCTCTCCTCAGTCTCTTGATGTCAACCCATGTATGCACCACTGATATAAATTTGGCTCTTTCCAGTTAGCTACTGAAATTTGATTCCAATTTCAGTCTCTGTTCACACCTGGATAGGAATAAAGCTTTTTTTCTCACAAAGCTTATCTCCAAGTGGCCTCTAATACATGCCATTTATAACAATTTCCTACTCTTAAACTCCATTGTTCCTAGAATTTGTTCTTCAATTTTAGAGAACACAAACTCAGTGTATCAGACATCTAGCAGGTTAGAAGTTATAATATTTTTCTCGTATCATTTGGAGAGCCTTATATCATCCCGAAATCATTGCACACCTGTACTGCTCAGTATATGCCTCTGCTGGGAGGCTATAGCAGGAAGGTCACAAGTTCAAGACCATCCTAGGCAATTTAATGTGATCCTCTCTCAAAATATAAAAAATTTTAAAAGGCTGGAGATGTAGCTTAATGGAAAGGTCTTGGGTTTAATCCCCAGTACTACAAAAAAGGAAAAAAAGCTAAAGGATAAGATAAAATTTCTTTTAAATAGAAAGTCTCTAGTTTCTTGATGTCTGTTCTAATAGTCAGTTTGTCTGAAGCCTAATTTAACTTGAAAGGAACTTTTTTTCTGTTCTATGGAGAATTCATTTGTTTTCTGGCCTTCTCTGTTGAGGAAGGGAAAACTCCATCAGCTCTTCCCTACAGAGGATAAGCAGCAAAAAGAGGAACTGTCTCCCTGGACGCAGGACAAAAATGAGCCTCCTATTGGACAGAAAGTGGGTAGATATGGCCCGGAAGTGCAGGAGGCCTCCTCAGCAGAGGAGGTCTCTGGTTTAGAAAAAAGGAGTCATGGTTTAGAAAAGCATCCTGTGATGTGGTGACTCCTACATCACTGACTTGTGACTTCAGTCCCATCATTTTTGTGATTGTGGCTGTATCTCTTCTAGTGTATGTTGAATATCTGGATCTCTAGTCTTTTTTTTAGAAAAGATTTCACTTTGTAGTTTAAACTGAACTTGAGTTCACTATGTAGCCCATGCTGGTCTTGGCTTTGTAGCAGTCCTCCTGCCTCATTCAGCCTTCTGAGAACTGGGATTAGGATTATAAACAGGTACCTCCATGCCCAGCTCTTACCATTCACCTCTTTAGGAAAAGTATTTCCTCTTTCAGGATCTCTTCAGCTTTCCATTAGCATCTGCTAGGCTCTGTAATTATGATGACTTCTTTTGGGCTGATTATCTTCCAAAGATAACTGAATCTCTTCACTTTCCTTTCAAATGGAGCCAAGCTTGTCAATAGATTGATGTTATTTTTTAATTAGTAGCGTCACTTTGTGAAAGTGGAACTTCACACCACACATAAATTCAACTTCTAGCCAAATGGACAAGTTTGAACAAATATAAGACCTGCCAAAAAGAGCCCATACCACTGAATCTGTGGTGTAGAGGAAGCTATGGAGGGCAGGTCCTGGTCTCACGTTATCCAGCTACAGTGTCACCATCATTTCTTGTAGCTTTACAAGATCCAGCCAAAAGACAAATTGAGTGGTTGGAAGCCCTTCCAAAGTACTTGAAGACCACCAGAGTTCTGCTGAGTGACCCCCAACTCCTCCAATGCATAGCTTCTGTGACGCCTTCAGTTATGCCTGTAACTGTCCCACATTGGCAACCTACACAACGGAGCCGGTTGAATGCCAGGATTGATTCCATTTTAGAAAATGTATTACCATTACTCATCAGAGACCCCTTTTCTATACCAATTCTTGATTTTGAAAAAGAAATAATGACACATTTTTAAACTAAAATATACACAGTGTGAAATAACATATTAAATATATAATTAGATGACTTGAAAAAATAAAGGCATCTATTTAGCCAACAGTCCAATCTACATAGTTTATCACCCTCAAAAAATTCCTTCATTCCCCCTACTAGTCAATCCCTATTCCCCATTAATTTGTAGTCTTCCTAAATTTGTTATAAATGCAATTATTCAGAAGGTGTCCTTTTGTATCTAGCTTGTTTTTCTTAACACAGTATGTGTGGGATTCATCCAAGTTGGTCAACTCTTCTTGTTTCTTCTTATTCTGATAGAATGGCACCACGTAAATATACAGTATTGAACGTGACCCTTCCTCCTGTTTCTTATATTCCCTCACCTCACTGCTGCCTACTCTTTCTCCCTCTTCTTCCTCTCTTCACTGCAGTGGTTCCCTGGCTCTTCAGAAAAGGCCTTGCTATGAGTTTCAAGGGGTCCTAGATCAAAGAATGAGAGGCCATCTCACCCTCCAGCATTCATCCTCATCCACATCCGCTTCTTCTCTTTATTTTTGTAATTAATTTGTTGAGGAAACTGGGTAGTTTTCTCATATTGTAGATATTGCTGTCCCTGTATTTGCTGAAAACTGTTAGAGTTCGAGCTGTCATGTGGACACTGAACATTAGAAATCTGGTTATGTGACTTCAAATTTTTTAATTATTTTTATTAATAGAATTAATAATTTTACCTTAAGTTTTTTAATACTTCCATATGGTTAAGGACTGCAATATAGTACAATGCAGACATAGAACATTTCCATTACCACAGAAACTTCTATCAGCAATGCTGAGCTACCAGCTGGACTCGATATTTTTTAACAGCAAGACATTATTGGTACACTTTGGGCATACATAATGATAACACTCATCCCAGGGAATCTGCACCTGTATATGATACCTCCAGCCTCCCCCCCAGCTCAAGCCCCCTCTCCTATGTACAAAAGTTTTGTTTCCATTTTTTCTTTCTATTTTCACTTTTTTCTTGTCCTTTCCTTCCTTTCTCCCTCATCCCCCTTCTCATTTGAACATTTTATTCTCATTTCCCAAGATCTATTATACATGTTAGTCCTTATTTCTACTTTTGGTTTCTCACACCAGGGAGATAATATGGTATTAACATAAACATATAAACATATGTTTCTGATTTATTTCACTTAATATCATCTCAAGGTGCATCCATTTAGCTACAAATGTCTGAAGCTCACTCTTCTTTATGACAGAGTAGTACTCCATTGTGTAAAAAACCATCACATCATCATCCTTTCTAGACTCAATATTTTTTCAACAGCATTTCATAGGTACTGACATGAATGTCCAGAAGAACATACAATCCCTCACCATTTCACTTTATAGTAACTTAGCAGTCATTTTTGGCCATTGCCATTATTTCATTAGGGATTGCAGAGTCACAACATTCTCCTCCATTCCTTTTTTATTTTACTGGCTGAAGTAGTTTTAGAAAAACAATGATTTTGCTCATCAACCATTTGAGTTACCCTGAGTTAAAAGTTTGGAGAGAGCTGGGCATAGTAGCTCATGCCTATAATCCCAGCACTTGGAGACAGAGGCAGGAGGACTGCTGTGAGTTTGAGGCTTGCCTGGGGTACATCTTGTGCTCAGGGACAGCCTAAAATACAAAGTGAGATCCTGTCTCAAAAAAAAAAAAAAAGTTTTGACAGGAAAGTAGGAACTATTAGGTTTATTTTTAGTATAATTATGAACTGGTACACCTGAAAATATTTGATGTTTTAATTTATTGCAGTTATAATGCTTAATATTCAGGTTGTCTCATCCTTCACCAGACACTGACTCTGGAAGGCTTTTACACCAGCATTTTTAGGCTCATCCTATACCTTCCACACCTGGAATCAGCCACTCTTGCGAATAGTCATGGCTTCTTTATGAGGAAATGATACTTTGAGACTATGATCTGGACTCTTGGTGTGCTGAATGCTACTAGGGTGGGTCATCATGTTTATGCCTTTTCAGTGGGCAAGCTATTTTCTTTTTTTTAGAGAGAGAAAGTGTATCACATCCAAGAGGCTTTTATTCTCTGTTTGGGGATTGAACTCAGAGCCTTTTCATTAAGCTATATCCCTGGTCCTTTTTAACATTTTGTTTGAAACTTATTAAATTGTCAAACTGCCCAGGCTGGGCACTTGCACTTGTGATCCTTCTGGCTTAGCCTCCCAGAGTGCTGGGATTACACGTGCCCCACCACGCTCTACTTGCAAAAGCCTTTTAATCTTCAATTTATTCTCTAGCTACTACTGTCAGAATCATCATTAAAAATCATAGATCTGGGCCAGGCATGGTGGCTCACACCTGTTATCCAAGCACTCGGGAGGCAGAGATAGGAGGATTGCTGAGTTTGAAGCTTGCCTGGGCTACATAGTGAGCTCAGAGCCAGCCTGAACTACAAAGCGAGACCCTGTCTCAAAAAAAAAAAAAAAAAATCACAGATCTGGGCCGGAGATTTAGCTCAGTGGTTCCAACGCCTGCCTTGCAAGCACAAAATCCTGAGTTTGATCCTGGTAACCACATACAATGCTGAGCGTGGTGGCTCACACCCACCAGCAATCAATACCACATACCACAGTGCTGGGTGTGGTGGCTCACGCCTATAATCCCAGCACTCAGGAGGCAGAGACAGGAGGATTGCTGAGTTCGAGGCTTGCCTGGGCTACATAGTGAGCTCAGGGCCATCCTGAACTACAAAGCGAGACCCTGTCTCAAGAAAAAAAAAAAATCATAGATCTGATGTTTTTCATTTTCAGTTGTGGGGATTGAATCTAGGGCTTCTCAAATGCTAGGCAAATGCTCTACCACCACCAAGCTACATCTCCAGTCCAGATCTGGTATTCTGAATTCTGGTTATTTTTGGGTTTGCTGTTGTTGTTGTTCTTTTTTTTTTTTTGAGACAGGGTTTCACTTTGTAGTTCAGGCTGGCCCTGAGCGCACTATGTACTCTAGGCAAACCTGGAACTCAGCAATCCTCCTGCCTCTGCCTCCTGAGTGCTAGGATTACAGGTGTGGTATGTGGTACCGATTGCATGGTACTGATTGCTAGTGGGCATGAGTCACCATGCCCAGTATTGTTGTATGTGGTTACCGGGGATTGAACCAGGGACCTTGCACTTGCTAGACAGGCGCTGGAACCACTGAGCTAAATCTCTGGTCCTCTGAATTCCTTTTTTAAAAACTCCTGTTTGTGTTTTTGTAGGCAAAATATCTTAGATTAACTACTTATAAAATACAATAAGCCTGGCATGGTGGCACAAGAGGATCTCCACAAACTCCAGGCCAGCCTGGGCTACACAATAAGCTCAGTGCCAAGCTGCACCCTGTCTTGAAAAACAAACAAAAAATAGCACAACAACAACAAAAATACAATAGAGTGGGTTTGTGCCTTTCTTCTGTAAAACAAGCCATTTACCTGCATGTACATGGGCTATCGTCTTTCACCTGTAAACTAAGCCTGTGCTTTGTATAGATTCACAAAATACACAAATATCCTTTGTGTTAGGCCACAATGTGCCTCCTTCTTCAGGGCCACTCTCCATTTTCTTTGAGTGTGCACCTAAAAAAAAATCCTAGGTAGCCAGGCGTGGTGGCTCACACCTGTAATCCCAGCACTCGGGAGGCAGAGACAGGAGGATTGCTGAGTTCGAGGCTTGCCTGAGCTACATAGTGAGCTCAGGGCCAGCCTGAACTACAAAGCAAAACCCTGTCTCAAAAAAGTACATACATACATACTTAGAAAAACAAAAACTTCTGGGTAATAAAACCTTCCTGTGCTTCTCAAACAAAGTAAAAAAATCTCTGATTACTGTCTGATAGAATCCCATTCCCAAAAGAATAAAACCAAATCACCTCAGCAGAACTTGATTCCATTCACCATGTTCCTTCCCCTTGTTCTGCTGCGCTCTCTTACAACTATGCCTTTGCTCACTGAGTTCACTCTGCCTACGGGATCCGCTTTTTCCCTTCCTGGAATTTACACTCATCCCCCAATATATAGCTCAAACACTGATTTCATCTAAAATAACTCCCAGATATGTTCCTCCAGAAAGAACTGATCTGCTTCTATTATGCCATCCACAGTTCTCTGAAATACCTTTGTGTAGCACTAATGAAACTGTATTATGATTTATTTAAATGGGTGGCTAGAATGGCTTCCAAAATGTGAAGTACTTACCATGATACTTACAGTGATACATCACTAAGCATGGAATGCACGGTATAAGGGTTATTCTTTTTTAATACTTTGCATTAAGGAGAAAGTTTTATTTTTGTGCCAGCACATCTTCAACATCTCTCTTTTGGGTGGTTAATTTCCCTTTTATTAGACAGAACTTATGCTTGGAAACTTGGTGGCTAAAAATACATGATATATTTTTTTTCTTTACATGATATATTTTTTTTCTTTTTCTTTTTCCAGTACAATGGATCAAACTCACAATCTTGTGTGTTTACAAGGGAGGTATTGGTGCTAAGCTAAATTCCAGCCTTCCCATGCTATTTTCTAATGACTGCATTCTGTTTATAAAACATTTAAAATTAATATTGGTGGCAGAATTTGCTTTAAAAATAATCCCAGTCCTCTGTGAGGCTGAGACAAAGGGATCACAAGTTTAGGTACAACCCAGGCAACTTAGGGAGTACTGTCTCGAAAATATTTTTTTTAAAGGGCTGGGAACACAATTCGGTGCAAAGGCCCTGGGTTCAATCCTCAGTACCACAAAAAACACTACAACAACAAAGTAAATAAAAGTGAGCTAATTTAAATTAAACATATTTTGGTTAAAGAGATATATCATTATTGAAAAATTCTCAATGTATGAAAATGATTTAAGCCTGAGAAACATGAGGATCAGTGTTTGGGAATTAGAGAGCATCACTTTTATTCTCATGCCCAGTTCTTAGGACAGTGCTTAACATACATTAGCTCAATACCAAATAATTGACAAATTAAGAAGCCACATCCATCTCCAACATTTTGAAGGTTTAATTCCATTTTAGGGAACATATAGTGTAGTAACAGGCCTTCTCTAACCTAATTTTTCTGGAAGAGTTAGATTAGCTTGATTCTTTGTAATTGCATTATTTTCACAAGAATTATTTTTTACACGATTCCCTATTGTTACAGTATAAGACATCAAAGTGGACTATGTTCTACAAATCAAAGTGAAGGGGTAACAGAAAAAAACGTTCACACTACATTCCACACAAACCCCCACAGCTCTGTGACAGGGTAAGAAAGGGTCGGCCAGAGTGGCTCTCAGAAGAAGAGAGCTAGCACCACCTGTTGGTGAGTCCCTTCGAAAGGGTGTTCACACCTGTGACTACAAAACCTAATACTTCGTTCAAAGTGCTTTTTATTCACATACCTTTCAATACACTCATACACCCCCAAGTATGATTTAATTTTCAGTCAGTTCTCGTTCTCCACTATGACACTCAAAACCAAAACTAATAAACCCTATTAAAATTAGTCTTTCATGTGACCCTCAGATAATTAGTCCATTTTGATCCAGTTAAGAAATGAAAGAAAAGCCAGGCATGGTGGCACATGCCTGTAGTCTCAGCCTACTAAAAGGCTAAGATAGGAGGATTGTAAATTGGAGGCCAGCCTGGACAACTTAGTGAAACCCTGTCTCAAAATAAAACATGAGTGGCGATGAGCTCCGTGCAAAGTCCCTGATTCAATCCCCAATTTAAAGGAAAAAAAATGAAAGAAAAGTAATTATGTTTCACAGGCCCATGCATTGTCAGATTGGCTTAGAATAACAAATATGTGTTGCTCAGTATTATCAAGTAGCCTTGGTATCTCTTGGTATCCATGGTAACTAGAAATAAAGATAGCCTTGGAATTTGATCTTTATTATCAATCCAGAAACAGTAATTTTCTATGTTCAAACTACTCTCTCCAAAAATCTACTGATGAAATTGATAAAATTTTGTTTTTCCCATACTGTAAATGCTCTTCAGTGACAAAAAGCTTAGGGTGTGGGCAACAGAGACTAAAAGTGAAGAATACATGGGTTTAGATTCTTAATGATACAGTTTGTTATCAGAAGTTTTCCTGGAAATGTGTCAGGAATAAATACACAAACATCAGGAATAATTCATGTGTGTCTCTTTTTAAACAAAACATAAACCACTGATTTTAAATAGCTGTCCATTAAGCTTTTATGAGTAGAAAATTTTCTTAAGATTTTTTTTTTTGCAATACTCTGTGGAAGTCTGATTTCAGTGAAAAATTTAAGAAGTATTTTCTTTTGAAAAGTGAGATAAAGTCATGATAGTATTTAAATAAGAAATTGTACTGATCTAAAATATTTTAAAATTGAGGTCTATATGTCTTAGTGGGAAACTAAGAAGCATGAAGTATATTTTAATTTTTAATGTATTAAATGGAAATGAAGTAATAATTACCAAAAAGAACAGTACATTAAACTCTGCTGTAAAAAAGGAACTTTAGTTATTAAGCAATTATCAGATTTACCAGAAGTATATTCCTTGGTTATTCACTGGGAATATAGAAAGAATGCCATCTCTCTTAAGTTTATGTAGGTCCATTTGGTGCTTTAAAGAAAAGACTCAATAAAGTAATACTTTTGCAAAACTGTACCTAGGTTCTAGGACTGTGTGTGTGTGTGTGTGTGTGTGTGTGTGTGTGTGTGTAGCAGGGATCAAACACTCGGGCCCTTGTGCTTCCAAGGTAGGCACAGTTCCACTTGAGCTACATCCCCAGCCCTAGATTCTCTGACTTAAACATACTCAGAGCAGACATGAGTATCTTCTAGAACTCAAGGAAAGGCAGGATTTTTAGTCTTCATTTAAACTTTTGCCCTAGTTTTTCCAAAGGATTATAAAAACATCAAAAAAAAAGATAAAGTACAGCCTCATCAGTTTTTTTGTCTCAACTGGTTAAGACACTGGCCAAACCTAGTGTCAGGTTCTTTAGCTGTCCATTTCTAAAAGCATTCTTGCCTCAGGTCTTCCAACCAAAAAGCTTATATTACTTAAATTTATCTACCTCAAATTGCATCTAGAAATAGGAAGGGTAGACTTTTTATGTAATATAAATAATAATGGTTCCATAATTTATTTCAAATCAATTTCAGCTACATTTTAAGTTTTTAACTTCCTTCCACAGTTGATTCTTTCCTCAGATATGTCTATCAACAGGAACAGAAGAAAAAAAAACTACTCCTCATCTGTACCATCTTTTCATCCTCCTACAAAGGCTTTTTTGTTGTTCAAACTGTAAAAAGTTTTGGATTTTTTTTCTAATTATGAAATACATTTCGAGAATAATCTGAGCCAAGCATCGTGGTACACACAGGTTCATTTTAACCACTCACGGGGTGAAGGCAAAAGGATGGAAAGCTTGTAACCAGCCTAGTAATTTACCAAGAGCCTGCCTCAAAGTAAAATATAAAAAGGACTGGAGGTGTAACTCAGTGCAAGACCTTGGATTCAATCTCCAGTACAAGAGGAAAAAATCTGATAGTGCCAAAAGGTAAGAAGAAAAATTCAATGCTGGATGTGGAACCACATACCTGCAATCTCAGCACTCTGAGAGGCTGAGGCAGGATTGCAAGTTTGAGCCCAACCTAGGCAATGTAACACCTTTTTGAGACCTGGTCTCAAAAAAATTTTTTTTTAAATCTAAGGGCTTGGGACATCGCTCAGTGTAAAGGCCCGGGTTCAATCCTTAGTACCTAATGGGGGGAAAAAAACAGTGTATGGTGCTGTTAACCTACTTAACAATCTATAGGCGACTTCTTAACCACCCACAAAGTCAAGATTTGTTCTTTGATATAATACGTTAATGGAGACATTTAAAAAAAAAAGAATTGTAATCCCTGGTCTACAACTCTATCTGAATGAAAGGTCTTTGCAGGTGTAATTCAGTTTCAAGATGAGATTAATTCTAAATTAACCAGGTAGGGCCCAAATCTAATGTCAAATGTCCTTAAAAGAGACAGAAGAGAAAACACAGAGGGAAAGCCCATATGAAGACAAAGGTGCAGGTCACAGCCAAGGAATGCCGAGAGCCATCAGAGTCTGGAGGAAACAAGGAAGGATTCCTTTCTGGTCTTTTCAGGGGCTAATACGGCCCAGTGGACACCTTTCCAACTCCTGGCCTCTAAACTATAAGACAGTAAATTTCTTTTCTGAGCCATAAAATGTTAGGCAATTTGTTACAGCAGCCCTAGAAACTAATACACCATCTTCTCACGTTGCCTGTGATAAAACCTAGCCTGTTCTCCAGCCTTTGTGTCTAATTTTTTTCCAGCTTTATGACCCCGTTGGTCTCCTTTCCACTCCTTTATTGTCTCAGGGCCCTTGTACACACAGTTCGGCACACAAATTGCTCTAAACAATTCTTCAAATATTTCAAGACTTCAAGGAAAAGTTAGGTGACCTCTCAGCCCTGTTTATGGCTATAGTGAATCCTCCTCTCCACCACACATACCGACTGGTAGTTCTTTTTATAGCCCTTACCATAGTTTGTATTTTTGCCAGTGCGATGCTACCTATGTAGGGATGGGGTGGCGGGGGTAACATAGTTCCGTAATACAGAGCTATCAAAAGCGAGGTCTTGGATTTGACTCCCTGAAACCACAAGATAAAAACGTTTAAACAGATTCTGTCCCGCTACCAAACTATAAACTCCTGTGACTTGGCCTCCGTCCTTACCGTTATGTACCCAGCCTAGTCGCGCGCCTGCTGCGCCCTTCCGATGAATGGCCACTTTTCCAGAAGCATCCACACTTTGGACCCCTCCGCTAGCCCCAGAAAGGGCTGTGGCGAGGTCCGGTGACCATACCGTACCCCAAATCTGACCACTTCTGAGAGAGCACTTAGTAATTGTGTTGCCTGGCTGAACCCCCAACTCTAGGTAATAGGCACAAGGAGAACTAGCAGGCCACAGTAATATTTTGGAGGACTGGGGTGAGGGTCACTTAAGTTTGTTTAGCTGCCAGGCATGTTAACTGCTTCCTTCCCCGCCGTACATCCGTCTGTCCATTCGTCTGAGGGCCCTGTCGACATGGTTGGCTCCGAGGGAATCGGTCACCTGTTTGTCCATCGCCGTATCCCACACGGTCAGCGGCGTCCGCGCCTCAGGCTCTCGGGGAACCTCTGGGTGTCACCCAGGCGGCTCCCGGCTGAGGATCGACCCGCTGAGGAGCGCAAGCCCGCACCGGTCCCGAAGCTGGCGCCGAGAGGAACGAGGTCTCCGCCGTGCGGCCCCGGCCCCCCCGCCCCCCGCCCCCCGCCCTCCCCGCTCGCGCCCGAGCGCCCCCTCCGCGCCGCCTCTGCGGCTGCGCGCTGGCGGCCGAGCCGAGGGGCGGGGGTCGCGCGGAGGGGCTGTCCGAGGCGCTGGGGCGGCGGCGAAAGCGACGGGACCGAGGGTGCGTAGGGAGCGGCCATGTCTCGCTACACGAGGCCCCCCAACACCTCCCTGTTCGTCAGGAACGTCGCGGACGCCACCAGGTGAGCGGCGGTCGCCGCAGGTTGGGGACGCGGGGGGCGGGCGGTAACGGCCGGGCGGCGGGCGTGCCTGGGCCGCGTCGCCGGGACGCGCGAGCCCGCGGCGTGGGAGAGAGGCCCCGGACCCGGACCCGCGACCCTCGCCAGCCCGCCCGGCCGCCCCTTTGTCGCCGCGTCCGGCCTCCTGATGGAGGGGAAGAATTGAGGGGATGAGGAAGGCTCAGAAAAGAATGCGCATCTTAGGCCTTGCCATTGCATTTTTCCCCAGTCCTCATCTACTTAGGGAGAGTGCGCATGGTTAAATCGTATTCTTTACACAATTTTGTTTGACATACAAAAGACAACTTCAGCTAGTGGGATTTTACCTTTTTCTTTGAAGTTCTTAGCCGAATCTGCTACTAAGCTTCAGCTGAGCAGCTGCCCTGGAACCATTGGGACTCTGGGTCACCAAATCTTAATTTCCAGACAAAACAGTTATGAGTATTAACACCTTTTGTAGCCTTCACTTATCAATTCGAATGCCCTCAGTTCCTACTTCCTAAACCCTCTTTTGAGAATTTTGTCTGTATAATCTAAACATACATGTTAAGGAATGGCTTTTCACGTAGCATTTTTTCCTTTACAGAGAGCTAGAAGGAATTGGGGGCGGGGAGGGACATTACTAGACATGTTAATTTCACAGGGTTTGCTCAGTCACCTCCACCTTTCTACTTAAGGAATATTGTTATACTTAATGGGGACTTGAAGTTTCAAGTTTTAATGACTTACTTTGGGCTAGAAAGACACAAATGTATACATCTTTGTCTATAATCATCTAGAAGAATCTTAATTGACTTTTGAGAAGTAAACATTATGTATCTTATTTGAACCCTGTTAAACTACTTTTCACAATAGCTGGTGACAGTACAGTATGTCTTCATTAATATCTAAAAGTTACCAGTACTGTATATTGATACATTACTGTATGTGGCAAAGCAAAATTTTGGATTTGCTCAGGAATTTAAAGATCTGAGTTAAGCCTGAAAACTGATTGAGCATCACTTTTCTTCAGTATGTTTGCAAAACAACCACAAAAACATTGTGGTTTCTAATTCTGATGGCCTCAGGAGCCAGCCAGAATAACAGAAATGAGTGTAGTTGTCAGATCATAGGACACAATAAAATGATGTGCACTGTACCAACTTAATAAGGATCTGTGCCATCTAAAGGGAACAGAATCTGCTACTAAGCATCAGGTGATGGCTGTCCTATAGGCCTTTGAATCCTTGTTGCCACCTCTATGTTAAACCAGAAATCTGTACTCTTTGTGTAAACTCAATCCCAAAATGTTAGCATTTGTTAAGCTGAATAATAAGAAATTTCAATTTTCATAAACTTAAAAACTGCATTTTCATACTTCCACACATTTTTAAAAATTTTAACATTAGGGTTGCTAAATAGAACATACCTTGGCTGGGGATATAGTTCCATGTTAGAGCATTTGCTTAGCATGCATGATTCCCTGGGTTTGACCCCAGCCTTGTAAAGAAAATAAAAAGACGTACTCTAAATAAAATATATCTGCATTGACAACTAAATTTTGATCTATGTAATCTGTCATTAGTATTAAGACTAGTAATTGATATCCTCTTCCATTCTTTCACTACTTTTTAGTGTGCCACTGAGAACAAAATTTAGAAGACTATGTTGTATTGATAACATTTCCGTGTATACTAGATATTATACTAAAAACTTTACATATATTATTAAATTTCCACTTGAGTCCTGTGTGTTCTTTATTAACCTCCATTTACAAACAAGAAACAGGATTAAAGATTAAGTATCTTGCCTAAAAGTACATAACTAGTGAGTGGTGCTGTGCAGTTAACACATATAACCTATGTTAACTCTTTTTTACAAAGAGGTATACAGTGTAAGTTAGCTATTAGTATGACACCCTCACACAGCTCAGGTTAACTTTAACATTTAGTATATCCATAAAAAATTGGTATAAAATGTCAAAACCAATAGAATATAAAGTTACATATGCAGTATGTATTCAGTTATATAAAAAAATTAGGAAAGGAAAATATAAAAATTAGATTGAAAAGAAAATGAGTAATAGGACATGACTGATTTTCTTTTTTTTTTTGAGACAGGGTCTCGCTTTGTAGTTCAGGCTGGCTCTGAGCTCACTATGTAGCTAGGCAAGCCTGGAACTCAGCAATCCTCCTGTCTCTGCCTCCCGAGTGCTGGGATTACAGGCGTGAGCCACCATGCCCGGCACTGTGACTGATTTTATTTTATCCCAAGTGTTTTTCAGATTTATTTAATAAGAATATTAAAACATCTGGGATTAGAGCTCATTGGTAGAATGCTTATCTAGCAGCCATAGAGTCCTTGCTTCAATCCCCAGAACTTAAAAAAAAAGTTTTGATAAGTAGTTTTAAAATAAAACCAAATTTCAGTAAAAATTTTCTTGTAAACCAGGTTGTGGCATATGCCAGTAGTCCTAGTACTTGGGAGGTTTAGGCAGGAGAATTACAAATTCAAGGCCAACCTAGTCTGTATAGTGAGTTCAAGGCCAGCCTGGACTACATAGCAAAACCGTGTCTCAAAATAAAAAAATTTATTTTGTTGAGGTGTCCATTTGAATATATACCATAAAGCAAAGGACATTGTGTGTTAGTGTAAAATCTAGTAAGTTAAAATGAAATTGGGAATAAAAACTAAAGAAATTTTTAAAATAAAGTTTAAATTTTGTGTTGTTTCTTTTCATAGATGAAACAAAATGTAGATTGGGAAAATATTAATTTTAATGTCTTTGTTCCTTTTACTATATAGAAGAATAATCTTTAAATGGCAAAAATAATGGTGCTAATTAATGGACTAAAACAATGTAGCTCCCCGTTTTAATCTGTAACATCATGTTAGATTGGAGAGCAATTGTGTACCTCTTGAACTACTTAACAGCATTCTTTGGTTACAATATTTATGAGGCTATATATTTAGATAATGAACGTAGAGGAAACATTCAACAAACTTTAGCAATATTTATGATTAAAGTGTTCCAGAAAACTGGGAATAGAAGGGACTTTGTTCAGCCTAATGTAGAGCATCTATAAAAACCTATAGCTACTGGTGCAGTCCATAATACTAGCACTAGAAGGCTACGACTGGAGGATCCTAAGTTTCAGGCCTGGGCTACGTAGAAAATTCAGATCCACCCAGGACTATATAGTAAGACCCTGTCTCCAAAATCCTCCTAAAACCAAAAACAAAACAACCCCCTCCAAATCGAAATAAAACCTAAACCTAACCTGAAAACTTAGTGGCAAAAGTTTGAATGGTTTTCTCCTAAGATCAGGAACAAAACAAGGATGCCCACCCTTACAACATCCATTCAACATATTTTTTTACAGATCCTAACCAGTACAACAAATCAAGAAAAAAAAATCAAAGACATAAAATTTGGAAAAATAGAACTAAAAATTGTTCTGCACTTACATAGAAAACACAGAATTAATAATAAAACTATTATACCTCCTAGATATTTAAATAAATAAATGGCCTATTGGGTCAAGCATGGTGGTACCTGCTTGTGATCCTGATACTAGGTAGGCTGAGGCAGGAGGATTAATATGAGTTTGAGACTAGCTTGATCTACATAGTTAAAGACAAGACTGAATTACATAGTGAGATATTACCAATCAATAAATAAATGGCCTTTCATGATGTAGCTCACTTGTTGTTAGGTAAATTAATAGTAAAACAAAACTGGGTCCAGTGACCTATAGTTCTAGCTATAGTTCTAGCTCTTTGGGAGACTGAAACAGGAGGGTTACTGGAACCCAGAAGTTCAAGGCTAGCCTGGACAACACAATGAGAGCCCATGACAAAACAAAACAAAACTTAAAGTAATAAGATACCCACATGTTCTACGTCCTTCAAAATGTCAGGAGATAAAAGATATTAATGCAGAACTGGAATCATGTGAATTTTAATGGCATGCTTTGGGGGTGTGTAAGTTGTTTTTTCCTTTGGAATAATGAGACTGATAATAGGCATGTTCTCCAACTCACCACTTTCTTTATTAAGGATACAAACCAGAAAACTCTAGCAGGACTCTAGGAAGCACAGACATAATTTGTACTGCAGCATATTTGCTAATTAAAATTTTCTTTGAAGGAGCTGGTGGTAATGTTGAATGCTAGAGTGCTTGCCTTCATGTATAGAAGGCCCTGTTCAATCTAGGCATTGGGAAAAAAAGGCCATAATAAATCTTGTTGGTAGATACATACTGTAGATGTTTTATTATTCTCTATAATATACACAGTTCTAAATATAATCTCTGAATGCTGACGTAGATCACACCCAAAATGCAGAAATAGGTGAAAATAAAACAACAGGTAAAGAATAAGGGACATGAAGATAATGAATGGGAGCCAGCTCTTTTGGATTTTCTTTTAGTCCTATCAACCTTGATTCCAAGCCTGTCTGACAGATATTCCAGCAAACCTTCTCCCTTATTCAGGACCCCTTTTCTATTAGCTACCAACATTTGATGGGATGGGTTAACTTTGAAGGCCTTCATTTGAGTTCTGGCTTTGTTGCATGGCTTAGTGAATGGTTGTACCACTCTAGGTGACTTCATTTTTCACCCTCAGTCTCCTTGACTCTTAAAAATAATCATAATATATTCTTTACTCATTAATAGGCATATATACATTTTGAGTGTTTTACTCTTTACTCATCAGTTTTGCTCAGTTCTGAGATATGCTGTTGAGGATGTCTGACTTAGCACTAATTCTCAGTCTTTAGTCTCAGAATTGCCTAATGAAACTTTTTTATTTTTAGTAATGGTACAGGGGGTTAAGTCCAGAGCCTTGTGTGTACTAGGCAAATATTCTACCACCAATGTCCTTTACTTAAAAATTTTTAGTGGATTTTTTTTTTTTTTTTGCAGTACCAGAGATTAAACTTGGGCCCTGTGGTCCCACTAAGCTAAATTGCCAGCAGAATTTTTAGAACTTTGAGACACAGTCTTGCTGTCCTCAAAAATTGCAGTTGTCAAGCCGGGCATGGTGGCTCATGCCTGTAATCCCAGCACTCAGGAGGCACAGACAGGAGGATTGCTGAGTTCGAGGCTTGCCTGGGCTACATAGCAAGCTCAGAGCCAGCCTGAACTACAAAGTGAGACCCTGTCTCAAAAAAAAAAAAAAAAAAAATTGCAGTTGTCAACAAGAGGAAAGGAAAGATGTGATGGTAATAAAAAGAAAAGGAATACTGGTACAAATTCTCAATGTGGAGTGTAATTGTGATGTGTATATGTAATGCACCAATAAAATGTACCAATTTTAAAAAAGGAAACAAAGCTTATTGGAAAATAAAATTGTAGCCAAGCGTGGTGTCTCATGCCTGTGATCCCTTCACCCAGGAGGCAGAGGCAGGAGGATTGCTGAGTTTGAGGCTTGCCTAGGCTACATAGTGAGCTCAGGGCAACTACAAAGTGAGACCATCTCAAAAAATAGAATTGTAATTCTCTTGCCACAACCTAGTGAGTAGCTGGGGTTACAGGTGTGCACCACCACTAACTAGTCTACAGTTCATGCACTAAGCTGTAGTGTCTATTTCTATAGCACCCCCTTCACAGATGATTCTAATATTCATAAATGGTTGAGAATCTTTATCCTATAGTTTATGAATTATGGAAGCAGGAATTATATTTTTTTATTCCTTAGCGTATCTCTATGGTTTGGCACACAATAGGTGCCCCATAAATATTTATTGAATAAATAAGTGAGAGAAAATAAAAACAGAAACATTATCCCTGTCCTCTAAAGCTAATAGTCTATAAAGGAAGGCAAAAAGAAGTTATTAAAGTATATCTTAATATGACCTGCTCTGCGTAACATAGATTGCTTAGTCAATACTAGTTAAATCATTATGTAATGAAGCCTAAATTCTTATCTCTATCCTTATCATTTGTCTTCTAGTCTTGAGAGAAAATAAAATTAATATCATCTGTGTAGTCTCAATTTGCAGTTCACAGAGCTCTTAAGAATGCTTCATCATCACCTTGAAGTCTGGATTTCTAAATAAATCTGAGAGCTGCCATTTTTGTCTCTCTTCTCCCTTTTCATTCTACTTTTTTCTAATTGTTTTCAACTGTCTAATTTTTGTCACTGATATCTTCTGTTTGCCTAAGCAGAAGCTTTACAGTTCTTTCTTTATATATGATTTGAATTACATGATTTTTTTGTGATCCATGTATTGTGCTCAAAACTGATGGTAGGGCCAGGCGTGGTGGCTCATACCTGTAATCCCAGCATTTGGGAGGCAGAGGCAGGATAGCTGTTAGAGGTAAGCCTGGGCTACATAGTGAGTTCAGCCTCAATTACAAAGTGAGACCCTGTCTCAAAAAAATTAAAACAGCAGCAACAACAACAAAACCACCAAAACAAAACAACAACAACAAAAAAAGATGATAAATCCACTTGATTTTTTTTTTTCAGATAAGGTCTCTAGGTGGCCTATGCTAGTCTGAACTCACCATGCTCTAGCCATCACCAGCATTTACACAACATGGTGAGCTTCCTGTAATCTTCCTGTGCCTACATGGTTAAGAGCACAGACTAATGTCAAACTGTAGAAGTTTGTTTCCAGTTGTGTCGTTGCTGGCTTAGTGGCTTTAGCAGGATTAATGTTTGTCCTCACCTCTTAACAACTATAGGGTTGTTGTGAAAACTGAGTGACTTTTTTTTTAATTTGTTTTGAGACACAGTCTCGCTAGGTAGTGTAAACTGATCTTGAACTCACTAAGTAGCCCAGGCTGGCTTTGAACTTGTGATTCTATTGCCTCAGCCTCTTGAGTGCTGGGATTACAGGTGTCCATCACCTAACATCTAACATCTGTAAAAACTATGTGATTTAAGAGTACTAGTGGCTACTATGTAAATGCATTGTTACTGTCAGTTTATTACTGCTAATTTTTTTTGTAATCTCTTTAGGTTAACTACAAGAAGACAAATACACTATGTTTTATGTTGTTGTTGTTGTTGTTGTTTTGAGACAGGGTCTTGCTTTGTAGTTCAGGCTGACCCTGGGCTCACTATGTAGCCCAGGAAAATCTCAAACTCAGCAATCCTCCTGTCTCTGCCTCCCGAGTGCTGGGATTACAGGTGTGAGCCACCACACCCGGCACTGTGGTATGTGGTATTGATTGCTGGTGGGCGTGAGTCACCACGCCTAGCATTGTATGTGGTTAGTAGGGATCGGGGATCAGGGATCGAACTCAGGACCTTGCACTTGAGAGGCAGGTGCCGGAACCACTGAGCTAAATCTCCGACCCTACACTATGTATTTTTTGGTATCCCCTTTTCAGTATCTATTACAGTAGAAGGCATTATAGGAAGCTCAGAATACCTGTAAATTTTAAAATACAGTATTTTGCTTTATGTTTAATAGTAAAACATCTGTTTTCCCTTCAAGCCTAAGAATAAATTCTAGGACTTCTTTAGAATCTCATTATTGCTATCTGAAAACAAGACTGACAGAAACATGAAGTGACAGTGAAGCCAATGAATATGTTCTTAATGAAACTATTAGATCTCATAATTAGAATAACTTTCAAAGGTAGATGTGCTGGGTCAGTGTTCTGCAAAATTAACTAAGTGTGGGCCTGGGATTTAGTTCAGTGTTTCTGGTATCTGCCTCGCAAGCACAAAGTCCCAAATTCAGACTCTGGCAACCACATACCACAATGCCGGACATGGTGACTCATGTCCACCAGCAATCAGTACCACACACCACAATGCCGGACATAGTGGCTCACACTTGTAATCCCAGCACTGGGGAGGCAGAGGCAGGAGAAATGCCGTGAGTTTGAGGCTTGCCTGGACTCCATAGTGAGCTCAGGGCCATCCTGAACTGCAAAGCGAGACCCTTGTGGGAAACAGGAAGGGAACATAACTAGAACCTTTGTGTTAGGTTCTAGTTTCCTGTGAGTCAATGGCAAAATAATTAGGCAGAAATGAGGCTTAGAGAAGCTGAGCTGATGCTACTCTTGGTAGCAGAAGATTCCAGGCCCTAGCTTGCCACACCTTTTTATTCAGCACCTCTGGAGTAACAAAATGTAACAAAGACTCAGAAGGCAGGGCAGACACTTGCAATGGTGTAGTTCTGCCCTGCAGCATCACAGCCTGTGGGACCACCAGAGTCCTCGTTACCAGAGGTGAAAGTGAGTTAAGTCCATAGTCTTCAGGCAGGTAGGAAGGCCTGGTCAGTTTTGACCTTCCAATTCTTTCTCCCAAACAGGATTGTTCAAAACACTGTCTCAAAAAAAATTAAGCATGACAGTCACCTGAAATGCTTGTAAAAATACAGATTCCCAGTCCCTGTTCCAGACTTCCTGAATCAGAGTGTCTAAGAGAAAAGACTGAGAATCTGTTTATATCCTTTCCTCTTTTATTCCATTCAAAAACCTTGTGTGGGGCCGGAGATTTAGCTCAGTGGTTCCGGCGCCTGCCTTGCAAGCGCAAGGTCCTGAGTTCGATCCCTGGTAACCACATACAATGCTGGGCATAGTGACTCACGCCCACCAGCAATCAATACCACATACCACAGTGCCAGGCATGGTGGCTCACGCCTGTAATCCCAGCACTCGGGAGGCAGAGACAGGAGGATTGCTGAGTTCGAGGCTTGCCTGGGCTACATAGTGAGCTCAGGGCCAGCCTGAACAGCAAAGCAAGACCCTGTCTCAAAAAACAAAACAAAACAAAACAAAACAAAACAAAACAAAACAAAACAAAAAAACCTTGTGTGATTCTTGTAAGAAAGTTTCAGCTAATGCCGGTCTGGATGTTGTACTCTTTTGAAGGTTTCAACTAGACTTCTATAGGCAAAATATTTTAATCTAGCTATTCATATTTCTTTGCCCTATTTCTAAAACACTTCAGGCCTGAGGACTTGCGCCGTGAATTTGGTCGATATGGCCCTATAGTAGACGTTTACATTCCACTTGACTTCTACACTCGCCGCCCAAGAGGATTTGCTTATGTTCAATATCCTTTATTTTGTGTGCATGTTAATGTACTGTATATATGTGCATATAGATACATGTATTCAGGTGCATATGTGATAAGATTAACATTGCCTAACTAAATGTATTTATTTCTTTATCTCAGAAAATCTAAAGCAGTCCACAGTAGCTGGCAAGCACCCCCCAGTTTGAACCAACTTGTTAGCTAGAATCCAAGCATAAACCGAGCAGGCAAGACAAAAGGCACCTAAAGTTCAAGCATCAAGGAGTAAAGAGGGAGGGTGGACACAGATATAAAGACCTGGAAGAGGGGAAGTCTTTATCAAGCGAAAGACAAAGCCAACTTTGAGACTTCGGCTTTCCTACATTTACTCAGAGTTCCAGAGTCAAAGCCAAGTCTGATTTTGTTGGTTCTGCATCTCTTATAAAGTCCATCTTGCAAGTCTAAAAGAGTAAAGGTCAAGGTTCAAGATCAAGTGACATTGAGGTAATTGCCAGTCTCATTTTGTATTGCTTTTCTTGAGCTTTTTGTTTTCTACTTTAAAAATACTAGTTAATAACCTCCTGAAATAACAGGTATTTAATCTTTTTTATAGGTAATATCCATTATACAAGAACTAATATTATATACTGTATATAGTTAAGGGAGTTTAGTGGGTTATTTCAAACCAATATATATAATTGCAAGTGTTTGCAGATTGCTTTTATGTTTCTTTTTACTTATATCCCAAACTAAAAACATAAAGGATCCTTTAAATGCTAAGTTCAAACATACATACAAGTTTTGAAGGATTAAGTCAGTTTTTATAAGCTTATTTGTGTGTGTACAATTTTTTTGTTGTTTTGTTTTGTTTTGAGTATTGTATGTAGTTCAGGATGGCCTTAAACTCACTGTGTACCCCAGTCTGGCCTCAAACTCACCACAATCCTCATGTCTCAGTCTCCTCAGTCCAGGATTACAGGCATGCACCACCACACCTAGTTTGTAGGTATATAATTTTATTTATGTAATTTATCCTAAACGTCATAATTATAAATTATTTTAATGAAAGAGTAATTTTAAAAGTAAAGCCTTCTGCAAGCTGATAAATGAAAAGCTGGATGGAAAGAAGCCAGGCATGGTGGCACAAGCTGGAATCCCAGCACTCTGGCAGGCAGAGGCCAGAAGATTACACATTCAAGCTGAGCCTGGGCAATTTAGCAATTTATTGAGATCTCATAATAAAATATACAAAAGTCTCTGGATGTAATTCAATGAAAAGACCTTGAGTTCAATCCCTAGTATCATTTTTTTAAGGAAAAAGAGGGCTGTAGATTTAGCTCAGTGGTTCCACCACCTGCCTAGCAAGTGCAAGGTCCCTGGTTAGATCCTTGGTAACCACATACAAAAATACCAGGTGTGGTGACTCATGCCCACCAGCAATCAGTACAACGTAGTACAATGCCAGGCATGGTGGTTCACGCCTATATTCCAGTACTCAGGAGGCAGAGGCAGGAGGATTGCTGAGTTCAAGACTTGCCTGGTCTACGTAGTGAGCTCAGGACCCACCTAAACTACAAAGTGAGACCCTGTCTCAAGAAAAGAAAAAAAAAAGGAAAAAGAAATTAGTTTTAAACAGCCTTTCTTAAAAATAATAATAATAATGCTGGAGGGTTAGCTCAGTGGTTCCGGCGCCTGCCTCGCAAGCGCAAGGTCCTAAGTTCGATCCCCGGTAACCACATATAATGCTGGGCGTGGAGACACACCCATCAACAATCAACACCGCATACCACAATGCTGGACGTGGTGGCTCACGCCTGTAATCCCAGCACTCGGGAGGGAGAGACAGGAGGATTGCTGAGTTTGAGGCGGCTTGCCTGGGCACCATAGTGAGCTCAGGGCCAGCCTGAACTACAAAGCGACACCCTGTCTCAAAAAGCAAAAAAAAAAAAAAATAATAATAATAATAATAATGCCAGCCAGTTTGGGATTAATTTTTTTCTCATAGCATGTTTCAAATTATACAGGGTTGTTGTAGCTATGCTAATATATACATTAAAAATACACTTAAAGCAGGTGTGGTGATGCACAACTGTAGTCCCACCACTCTGGGAAGCCGAGACAGGAGTTTGAGCTCAGGCTGTGTAATTTAGTAACTTAAGTCAATCCCTGTCTCAAGTAAATAGGTCTGGGATATAGCTCAGTGTAAAGGCCTTGGGTTCAATTTCTAGCACTGCAAAAAACAAACAAAAAATTTAAATGTTTGTTTCTGTGCTTTTTAATTTTTAGATTCATTCTCTTACATAATAATAGGATATTTGTATAATAATGAAAGTAAATTTTTCTGATTGTTCATATTGGAGATGTGAACTTTTAATAACTAGAACTTGTTTTTCTTATTAATTTCATTTCACATGTATAATACCTTAAAATATTTTTACTTGCTGTCTGATGTTCAAAGTGTCCTTAACAGCTAGTCATGTTTGAAGATGTCCGAGATGCTGAAGATGCTCTTTATAACCTCAATAGAAAGTGGGTATGTGGCCGTCAAATTGAAATACAGTTTGCACAAGGTGATCGCAAAAGTAAGTGTGACTAAACATTAGATTTTTTTTTATTCAGCAGAATGAGTTACAGCAATGGCAGATTTTTTTAATTTAAAATTCTTTCAGCGAGTGATACTAGATAATACTGTTTTTGTGGGTGTCAAGTAATGAATTATGTTACAAGCCTTGTTTTTCACATTCTAGCACCAGGCCAGATGAAGTCAAAAGAGCGTCATCCTTGTTCTCCAGCTGATCACAGGAGATCAAGAAGCCCCAGTCAAAGGAGAACTCGAAGTAGAAGTTCTTCATGGGGAAGAAACAGGAGGCGTTCAGATAGTCTTAAAGAGTGAGTATCAAATATAAGATTAAAAACTCATTCTGGGGCCGGAGGGTTAGCTCAGCGGTTCCGGGGCCTGCCTCGCAAGTGCAAGGTCCTGAGTTCGATCCCCGGTGACCACATACAATGTTGGGCGTGGAGACTCACGCCCACCAGCAATCAATACCACTTACCACAGTGCCGGGCGTGGTGGCTCACGCCTGTAATCCCAGAACTCAGGAGGCAGAGACAGGAGGATTGCTGAGTTTGAGGCTTGCCTGGGCTACATAGTGAGCTCAGAGCCAGCCCGAACTACAAAGCAAGACCCTGTCTCAAAAAAAAAAAAAAAAAAAAAACTCATTCTGTTTTTTTCTGGAAAACATTTTAAGGAGTTTTAAAAAAAATAATTTAATCATTTTAATATATATAAATAATGAACTTTTATAGAAAGGTATGTTTTTTGTATCATATATTATTATCTAACTTGGGTTTAGGGCCAGGGATTTATCTCAAGTGCTACTACACCTACCTTAATTTGGGTTTATTGGATACTTTTCTGTGTTTTTATTTCATGACAGACTAATTTTTTCCAGTGGAAAGATACTGTATATAGAGTGTACCTCAAAAAATGTATACACATCAGCAGTTTTTGCCATAGTAATAAGTATCTGGAAGCTAATGACCACCACTTTGAGCACCTCTTAAATTGTAGAGCCCAAAGGTAACTTGTATTAATCTATGCTATCTGAGTAAATTTAGTATTACAGTGTCTGTATTTTATAGTATTTATATAAGTTTTTCTTTTTCTGATATACACATTTTTTTTTTTGGTGAAGTCTGTATTTACCAAAGAAAAAGCAAAAATAAAAAATACAGGTTTGACAAAGTGAATTTTAGATAACTAAAATTTTCCTAAATGAGCTTAATAATTTAGAATCTTGAAATCTAAAATTATTACAACTAAGTACAATATTCACTTGTGAAAGATTGACTAAGAATATAAATCAATTTACTTAAAAGGCAAATTAACAAGAACAAATTATAAGCATGATAGTATTATAGGCAGATGTAAGTTGTAGTAAATTTGAGGGGAAAAGATGTTCACAAGTAATGTGTTTTTGCTAACCATGAATTAGTTTTTGTTAGATTAATGGTAGATCACAATGGAAATCAGTTACATGGTGAAGTTATAGAAATAGTAGCTGGAATTTTATTGGCATACCTAAATTCTTAAACATTAATAGTACTATCTTGAGGTTTCTTTTTGTTTGTTTGTTTTTTCCTTTTGAGACAGGGTCTCACTTTGTAGTTCAGGCTGGCTCTGAGCTCATTATGTAGTCCAGGCAAGCCTTGAACTCAGCAATCCTCCTGTCTCTGCCTCCCAGAGTGCTGGGATTACAATCGTGAACCACCACGCCCTGCACTGTGATATGTAGTATTGATTGCTGGTGGGCGTGAGTCTCCACGCCCAGCATTGTATGTGGTTACCAGGGATCAAACTCAGGACCTTGCTCTTGCGAGGCAGGTGCTGAAACCACTGAGCTAACCCTTCGGCCCCTTATCTTGAGTTTTAATGCTTTAATTTTTCACAGGCATGTAGAATTTTAAGATGAGTTCTGTTCTGAAAGAATGTTTAGCATTTAGACAGCATCCTTGCTCTCTGATTAGGTCGGCTTGTCTGGACTACATGTAGAATATCTAAACTACATACACCCCCAGAGGATCAAATCAAAACTGAGCACCAGGGCTATTCACTTTCATTTTTCAAGACCCAGAGATTAGACAAGAAAGTCTTCCATACTATATACATAACCAGAGCTAATTAGATTCATTTCTTTAAACCCCTAAAAACCAGACTGAAGTGGACCAGCTCCTGTTCACCTAATGGAGGAGAGACATATGAGCAAAGAGCCATGTTCACATTTATGACTTTTAATATCTAAGAAAATTGTTAGATCTCTGATTGCTAGAAAATGTGACCTAGTCAGAACCCTCAAATCTTGTATTATCACCTTGGTACTTCTTCTCTGGTATGAACCATATGGTTTAATTTTGGCCCATTTTTGGGTAGGTGTTGAAGGTGGGAAAACTTTAAGCTCCTTTGATAAGCTGAGAGAATCCAAGTCAGAACTGGCTATTAACAAGATAAATAAAATATTATTTCTAAACAGCTGTAGCATATTTTGGAACTTGATTTTTGTTATTGTCCATTCTGTGGTATAATAACATTATAATCTCCCTTGCATCTTAAGAGGAATCCAGTTTGTTCTATGACTAAGGGATACTGATTGGCATTTTGAAAATACAACTGTGATAAAGAGTTTCTAAGATTAGGCATGGTAACATATGCATGTAATCCTAGCACTTGGAAGGCTAAAGGATCCGCATGGGCTACATTGTGAGACCCTGCCTCAAAAGTAAAATAAAACCCAAAACTCCAACTAGTTTCTATATCCAAATACAAAATTATACACACACAAACACACACATATTAATTTGCATGTCTTATGTACAGGAAAGCAGCACCAATACCAAAACTGCTTCTGGCTTCACAGAGCTTATGCATATTTAAGTGTAATGTTCAGACGTTCAAATTACTGTGAATATATATTTTATCTCTCTGTATAAATGCATATATACATGCATAGCTTACACTAAGTATACAATAGGGTGAATGGTATATATAAAATGGTTTAGTCTATAAATCAAAGGTGAAAGTAAATGTAATATATTGGATCTAAGAAGCACTGACCTAAATTACTGAATAATAATCTGCTGACCCTGATGAAAGTGATTTAGTTTATAAGAAAAGTTGTTCCTTCAGTTCATTAAGAATTTGTTTCCAAAGACATTAATTAGAACCATAGTTAACCAATTTTTTCTCTAATTGATTTAAGTAAGTTGAATGTTAACATTTCTTGCCTTTTAGTAGAAGTAAAATATAATACTTGGTTGGAGAAAAAAGTGACCATTAATTGCCCCAAATCATCATGGAGCATCAGGCCTAGAAAGACCACATCTTTCAAGACAGTGCCATCCATTTATCCTAGTTAGAAGACCATTGCTTAATATTTCAGACTCATTTTTCTCATTTTAAAAACTATATTACAGAGATTACAACTTTTAACTTAGTTCTCAATGTATTTGTAAGCATTCAGTTTGGTGCATGAGCTACATATTTGTGTATATTTATGTATGTGTGTATGTATGGGTTAGTATATCCATAATTTAAGTATAATGTATACTGCAAGTATATACAATATATGTAGTAAGAAATTCTCTTTGCCTTTGGTGTATGTAGGAAAAAAGCTAGTTTGTTGCTCACAAGGCTATGAATTCTCTGACTTAATTGTATTTTGAGACAGGGTCTCACTATGTAATTCAGATTTGCCTTGAGCTCACTATGTAGCCCAGGCTGGCCTCATACTTTAGGTGATCCTCATAACTCGTGCCTAAGTGCTAGGATTACAGGCATGCGCCACCACACTCACCTCCCTTTGCCTTATTTGTATTTATACACCTTATATTTAGTAGTAGTCCCTAACTTACATTATTTCATAAATCCTTATTGACTTACTTCAGTAAATGTGCATATTTGAACTCCGAATGTTCCTGAAGAATGTTAAAATTATTGCTCAGCCTTTTCTTTAGTCCAAATATAGCATCTTTTTTTTATTTAGTGATTTTTGTCAGGGACATTTTTGCCATTTTGTTTTCTATAATTATGTGTGAAATTCAGTAATTCCTTAAAATTCTAGTATGTATATGTATGTATATACATGTATATGTGTATGGATTTGTATATACACTGTATGTGTATATATACTATATGTACATATATGGATTAGTATATACAATTCCAATTCTATAGCAATTATATTCACACAGACAGGTACTGGGATACATATCAGTAATCCCAGAAGCTTCACAAGTTCCAGCCAAATCTGGGCCTTTAGTAAGACCCATTTCCAAAAAGGGTGTCGAGTTCGATCCTTGGTACCTCCAAAAAAGGGAGGGGGTTGGGGCAGAGGATATAGCTCAGTGGTAGAACAATTGGCTACTATACATGAGGCCCTGAGTTCAATACCCAGGATTAGGGGGAAAAGTTATACTTTCCAGTGTTATTTTTTTCTTCTAGTATATTGTTTCTGTCTGGGATCATTTTTCTTCAGATTGAAAAATTTCTATTTCTTTCAGAAAAGAGCTGGAAATGACTTCTTAACTTTTGTTTATCTGAAAATATCTTTATCTTACATTCATCTTTGAGGGATACTATATTTGCTGGGTATAGAATTCTAGGTTTAGGTTGGCAGATATTTTCCTTCTTCTTACCCCCATAATATCAGTCCATTGTTTTTCTGATACACATATTCAGCTGTTAGTCTTACTATTCTTGCACCTTTGAGCAACAGGTAGTCTTTTTCCCTGGCATCTTTTCCAGATTTTCTCTTGAACTTTATTTAGTTCAAGTTTAGCAGCTTAACTATCATTGTTTTTTTTTACATACATGCTTATTGTACCTGGGACTTTTGAGCTTTTTGAATTATGAGTGGAGGCCTTTGTTTGGGTGAGTTATAGGCCATTTTCTCTGCTTCTCCCTTACTGAATCTTGCCTCTATTTGAGTGATTACATGCCACACATCTGTTATGCTCTGCTCTTGATTTCTGGATTGCTGTGTCCAGATTGCTATGAAATCTATCTAATGGCCCTCTTTTTTAAAGTTTTCTTTTATTAGTAAATGTTTGCTATATGTGAAGTTTATATTCATATTAGGGAATAGATATGTGTATAGAACATAATCTTGATTCTTTTTTAATTCACCTTCCCATCCCACCCATCTCCTTTCTCCATCTACTTCCTCATTTTCTTTTCCTTTGTCATTATTACTGATAATATTATTATTTTTAGCTCATGTTTATGACATACAGAGTTTACATTCATTGTGGGTATTTGGTACATGTACATGATACAACTTAAATCCTTTTCTTTCTCTTCCCTCTTCTTCTTCACTTGGGGTCTCAGAACCCTTCCCATTTGCAGAAGCCCTTCTTGTTTCTTTCTCTCAAACCTTTACTTTGCCTTAGTCTAATGAAAGATACCATATCATTTTAAGGTGGTGTGTATATTTCACTTAATGTTGTATTTTCCAGGCGTATTGATTTTCCTACAAATGTCTTGAATTTATCCTTTTTTTTTGGGGGGGTTGCCTTTTTTTTTTTGAAACAAGGTCTCACTCTGTAGTTCAGGCTGACCCTGAGCTCACTGTGTAGCCCAGGCAAGCCTTGAACTCAGCAATCCTCCTGTCTCTGCCTCCTGAGTGCTAGGATTACAGATGTGAGCCACCATGTCCAGTGCCTTTTTGTTTTTTGAAACAGGGTCTCATTAAATAATTCAGTCTGGCCTCAAACTCGTGGCAGTCCTCCTGCTTCAGCCTCCTGAGTGCTCACAACTAGCCAAATTTATCCTTTAAAGCCAAGTTGTATTCCATTATGTATAGATACCACATTTTCTTTATCCATTCATCTGTTGATGGACATTTAGGCTACTTCCAGGATTTGGCTATTATGACACTGTGCTGCTCTAAACATTGGCAGACATTGGGCAGGAGATTTAGCTCAGTGGTTCCAGTGCCTGCCTAGCAAGTCCAAGGTCCCTGGTTGATCCTGGTAACCATATACAACAATATTGGGCATGGTGAGTCATGCCCAACAGCAATCAGTACCACATACCACAGTGCTGGGGGTGGTGGCTCCTGCCTGTAATCCCAGCACTCAGGAGGCAGAAGCAGGAGGATATTTGAGTTTGAGTCTTGCCTGGCTATACAGTGAGCTCAGGGCCAGCCTAAACTACAAGCAAGATCCTGTCTCAAAACAGAACAAAACAAACATTGGCAAACATGTCTTTGGCTCATTGGGGAACAAATGTAGAAGGGGAATGGCTGGGTCAAATGGAATTTCTATTTATAAATTTTTGAGAAATCTCCATACTTATCTAAAGTAGTTGTACTAGTTTACATTATTACCAACAGTGAGGAAGGGCTCTTCAGTCACTGCAGCTATGCCAGAATTTATTTTTAATTTCTTGATGACTGCTTTTCTTTCTGGCTTAAAACGAAATCACAGTGTTGTTTTAATTTGTGTTTCTCTAGTGGCCAGAGATACAGGACCATTTTTCATATTTATGGACCATTAATACTCTGTGTCCACTCATTTCAGTTGCACATTTTTGATTCTTATTTTATACTTTTATTTTTTCCCTTTATTGAGTTTATTGGTACACTTTAGGTATACATTATGATCACATTAAACATTGAGAATTTGTACCTGTACATGATGCATTTCAAATGTCATTTTTTCCCTTTTCTCCTGCCCTCCCTACAACTCTACCACCATACATAAGCTTTGTTTCCTTTTTTTTTACTATCAAATTTTTTCTTTCCCTTCTTTACTTTCCCCTACCTCCTCTTTCCCTTTTCCCTTTGAACATTTTCTTCCTATTTCATAATACCTGTCATCCATGCTGGACCTCATTTGTATCTTCTGTTTCTTATACTAGAGAAACAATATGATATTTACACATCTGTGTTCTATTTATTTCACTTGTATGGCCTCAAAGTATATCCATTTAAGTATAAATGTCTCTAATATATCTTTCTTTATGGTTGAGTAATACTCCATTATATTAAAAAAAATCTTTATCCAGTCTCCCATTAATGGGCTCTGGGCTGTTTCCAAGATTTAGCTATTACAAACTGTGCTGCTATAAATGTGGGTGCACATATGTCACTATGATACGATGCTTTATACAAGGGCCCGAATTCGATTCCCAGTAAAGCAAAACAACCAAAACCTGGAGGTGATGCTTTGGATTCTTCCATATACATGCCTGACAGGGAAATAGCAGGGTCACTGGAACCTCTAATCCTAGTTTTTTGAGGAATCTCGACAGTGGGTGCACAAGTCTTTACTCTCACCAAAGGAAAAAAGGTTCCTTTCTCCCCACAGTCCTGCCAGCATTGTTGTTGGTTGATTTCTTGATAGCAGTCATTCTTTTTGGAGATGGAACGTCAGTGTTTTCATCTGTATCTCTGGAAGGATCAGTGATGTTGAACATTTTTTCCTGTGTTTCTTTGCTGCTTTTACTTATTCATCTGAAAAATGTCTGTTCATTTAAGATGCCCATTTTTAAATGGATCTTTAAATTTGAGAGCGCTCTCTTATTTTAGATGATTATTTTTACTCAAGATATTCTCTGAGAAATAACTGGCAAAATTTTTTTCCTATTCTGTAGGTTGTCTCTTCACTTCACTGATTGTGTCCTCTGCCATGCAAGTTTTTAATTTAATATAATCCCATTTGTTTGATTCTTGTTGATAGTTCCTTTGTAGTTGGAATTCTGTTCAGAAAGTCTTTGCCTACATATATGACTTCATGCTTTTTAACCATTGGGGTCATTGCTTCTGTTTTAATGCTCAGATCTTTGATCCATTTTGATTTTACTTTAGTGCATTGTAAGGATATGGTTTCAATCTTCTGCATACAGATAGCCAGTTTCCCCAGCACCATTCATTAAATAGGCTATCTTTCCTCTAGGGTATGCTTTTGGCCCCCTTGTCAAAGACTGTAAAGGTGTCTAGGGGTGTTTCTGTATCCTGTGTTCTCTTCCATTGATGTCTAATGACTTTTTTTTTTTTTTTTTTGAGACAGGGTCTCGCTTTGTAGTTCAGGCTGGCCCTGAGCTCACTATGATGCCCAGGCAAGCCACCGCGAACTCAGTAATCCTCTTGTCTCTGCCTCCCAAATGCTGGGTTTACAGGCGTAAACCACCACGCCCGGCATTGTGTTATGCGGTGTTGATTGTTGGTGGGCATGAGTCTCCACGCCCAGCATTATATGTGGTTACCGGGGATTGAACTCAGGACCTTGCGCTTGCGAGGCAGGTGCTGGAACCACTGAGCTAACCCTCCGGTCCTCTAATGACTTTTTAATTCTAGATGTACTTCCAATCTAAATGTTTTTCTTTATGAATTCTAATTTTCCTTGAAATTGTCCATACTGTGACATTAGTCACAGTAATATAAAAACTTGCATCTAATAATATTAATACCTACATTATTTTGGGTCTCTTTTTTTCCCTCCTTTTCTTCCATCTCTTCTCCTTCTTTTGTCTTTACTTTTTTTACTGTTACTTTTACCTATGTTTTCCAAAGACTTTATTTTTTAAAAAATTGAGATGTTAGACATAGTAGATGAAAAATTCATAGAGCCTTTGGATGATACAATCATCCATCAAGGAAAATTGTTTTCTTTCATAGGCAAGATTTCTGGCAAATCACTTTTATTCTGTTAAGCTGTGATTTGGGCGTTACTAAAAGTAATCGATTTTGGCCTTGTATTTGCTCCTAGAACATGGCCCTTAACCTCTAGGCTGTGTACTTTTTGGGTGATGACTGAAACTCTGGATTGTTGTTCAGAGACTTTGGTCTTAGTAGCTTAACTCAATCCTGTCTTTTCAGCACTATAAGAATTAAATTCACTTCTTGGACTTTCTTGGGTTTTGTTTGTTTGTTTGTGGCATCTTAGAGTCTGTACTCAACAACCTAAAAGACAGCCAGTGACTTACAGAGAATTTATAGGCAGATTGTAGAAGGTCTGCTTGACTACAGTACTATTTCTGGGATTTAGCCTCTTACAGTCCCAAGCATTTATGTAGCCCTGAATTCTTTTATCTCTTCATTTTATTGAAACTGCCCTTTGGGGCTCAATTTCCCCTGTAGAAAATGGCCTTGGTAAAGAAGCCAAGGTTAGAATCCCCTTGAGTTCTGCTTGTTTGCTATCCTCCAGTGCCTTCAAACCACTTTTTAAAGTGTTGTGCAGCTTTTTTTATACACATGTTTTATGTAGGAAAATTAGTATAAGTTACTCTATCATGGCATGGTCCAAAAGTACTACATCTGGGTATTTTGTTTTTTGTTGTTCTTTTGGAATTTTTGTTTGCTTCTTGTGACGGTCTCACTACTGTGTGGACCAACCTGGTGTTAGAATTTACTACATAGGTAGCCTAGGCCTCAAATTCACAATCCTCCTGTTTCAGCCTCCCAAGTGCTAGGATTATAAGCATGCACCACCATGTCTAGTTTAGTTGTTGGTTTTGAGCATTATTTGATAACTTTTAAGTAACTTTTCTGTCTCTAGTTTTAATCTTTTTTAAAGATTTTTTATTTCTAAAGTATGTTTAACCTAGATTAAATAAACAGGAAGACCTTCAGAACTAATGGATAAGATATATCAAGCAAAGTAAAAATCTTTGAGTCATATATTTGATAATAAATATTACAAACTTGTTACTTATGTTTGAATGTGTGATAAAAGTATTATTGTTTCTCAGTGGTAGGTCACTTGCCTAACAGACACAAGGCCCCATGTTCAAGCTCCAGACACTGTTTAAAACAAAAAAATGCTACTTGTAGCATCTCTAGTAAAATCGTAACTGTTTTATAAAGCATGTAAATTTCTGAAAATGTTTATTCTTAACTTATTGCTTTGTATGAAATATGTGCTCTAATTCTCTGGATGTTTGCAGGTCTCGACACAGGCGATTCTCTTATAGCCAGTCTAAATCTCGTTCCAAATCACTACCAAGGCGCTCTACCTCAGCACGGCAGTCAAGAACTCCAAGAAGGAATTCTGGTTCTAGAGGACGGTCAAGGTCCAAATCTTTACAAAAAAGGTCCAAGTCAATAGGAAAATCACAATCAAGTTCACCTCAAAAGCAGACTAGCTCAGGAACAAAATCAAGATCACACGGAAGACATTCTGACTCCATAGCAAGATCCCCCTGTAAATCTCCCAAAGGGTATGCCAATTCTGAAACTAAAGCACAAACAGCAAAACATTCTCATTTTCGGTCACATTCCAGATCTCGGAGTTATCGTCATAAAAACAGTTGGTGAATAACAGAAGAACACTACGTAGTCTTTAATATAAGTTATTATATCTCTCATTATGTTAAATAAAAACTCTTCAAGGCTTACAAAAATTTGAGTTGATATTAGTTACTTTGGGCATGTGGAAGAAATAATACCATTCTAGGTTTGAATTACTAAAGATTTGGTCTCAATTTAAGGACTTAGACCATAAATTGTGTTTAATGTCACCATTTTATGGACCTTTTAAAATATTTATTAGTACATGTTTGTAGTACATAAAGTTTACATTCATGTTAGGGAGTAGGCACATATACATAATCTTGATTACTTTTTATTCTCCTCATCCCCACCCATCTCCCTCCCTACATCTCTAGATCCCCTTTTCTTAGGATAGGAAGGGAAGGGGACATAATGGACCATTTTTTATTTACATTGTAACAGAAGGCTACTTCTCACAGAAAATGGGTAAAATAGAATCAATTTAGAATTCTATTTTGGATTTTAAATATTAGTTATTTTAATAACCTTAACAGATTAATTTTTACTCTAAAGCATTTTTCATGTAAAAAGTAATTAGGGTTTTATATGTCTGATATCTGTGTCTCTTTTCTGTCTTCTGTTTAAGCTGAGGCCAATTCCTGGTAGGGTACTAGTTCAAATAACAACATTGTGATTTCCCTGAAAGTACATTTATATTTGCCACCTGAGCTCAAAGAAGTTTGTATTTTTATTGAATAGAACAGTACAGATAAGTTAACATGCAATTACATGGAAACATTTTTAGGAATATTGGATTTTGAGTGATTTGAGCCTTTAAAATTTTTCTCTAAATTTACTTTCTCTAAAAATTATGGTGTGCACACAATTTTGCATAAATCATTGTGCAGAAATTTTTTTTTTTTTGAGACAGGGTCACACTTTGTAGTTCAGCCTGGCCCTGAGCTCACTATGTAGCCCAGTCAAGCCTCGAACTCAGCAGTCCTGCCTCTGCCTCCCGAGAGCTGGGATTACAGGCATGAGCCACCACACCCAGAATTGTGGGGTGTGGTACTGATTACTGGTGGGCATGAGTCACCACACTCAATGACATATTATTGTATGTGGTTGCCAGGATCGAACCAGGGACCTTGCACTTGGTAGACAGGCGGCGGAACCACTGAGCTAAATCTCCAGCCCTGTGCAGAAATATTAATATTAAGGTATACACTCTTCAAAGCTAAGGCAAGATGATCACAAGTTTGAATACAGCCTTAGAAACCTAATGACTTAGCAAGAACTTGTCTCCATTTTTTTTTTTTTTTTTGGTACTGGATACTGGGGATTGAACTCAGGACCTTGTGCTTGCAAGGCAGGCACCAGAACCACTGAGCTAAATCACAGATTCAAAATTCTAAAAAGAGCTGGAAATACAGCTCAGCTCAAATGCCCTAGGTTTAATCCCCAGGAAAAAAAAGTTAATACATTTGAAAAAATAGTACATTTTGTATAAAAATCATATTTTACCATTATTTCTACATGCCAGTTTTCATCTGCTTTTTTTTTTTTTTTTTCTTGAGACAGGGTCTCGCTTTGTAGTTCAGGCTGGCCCTGAGCTTGCTATGTAGCCCAGGCAAACCTCAAATTCAGCAGTCCTCCTGCCACTGCCTCCAGACTGCTGGGATTACAGATGTGAGTCACCATGCCCAGTCATCTGTTTATTTTTTAGAACTCTCAGTATTTGAAGTTATACAGAATGCCTTATTTCTGAGAATATTTAATAGCTTTTATTGAACTGAGAACTTCTATCTTCAGAAAATAATTTGACAGTATCTGAATTCTACATTATACTGCTTTCATTTATTTAAACCAAATAACATTGCTAACGTAGTTACTGCTTTTATAATTGCTGCAACTAAGAATTTCTTTTAAACATGTATTTGTAGCCAGGCATGGTGGCAAACGCCTATAATCCTGGCACTTCAGAAGCTAAGGCAGGTGAGTTACTTTTAGTACAAGCCCAACCTAAACTAAATAGCAAGATCTTGTCTCAAAAAATTTATTTCATAGTTTATGTTTTTCATATTACAGAGCTCTACTTACTTTATTTTTTTTTTTGGTGGTACCAGGGATCGAACTCAGGCCCTTGTGCTTCCAATGTGTTGTACCACTTGAGCTAAATCCCCGGCCTCAGAGCTCTTCTTATAATACTTTATTGTATTACTAAAACCTTTATTGTTATCAAGCCATATACTTCGTATTTATAGAATGCTTAAATGTTTTATATCTTTAGTCTATGGAAGTTGTTGCTTCTACTTCTTTTGAATACAAATTTTACTCTTATTTACACGTTAGAATATGCAAGAGATCACATTACAAAAATAACTTATTTGCCAATAATAGTTAACATAAATTCATATATATTGTGCTTTTTAAATCAATGTCCCCCTTTTTTTTTTTTTCTGAGACAGGGTCTCACTTTGTAGTTCAGGCTGGCCCTGAGATCACTATGTAGCCCAGGCAAGCCTCGAACTCAGCAATCCTCCTGCCTCTGCCTCCCTAGTGCTGGAATTACAGGCATGAGCAACCACACCCAGCTAGATGTCCCTTTTTAATAATAGCAAAACTCATTTTAAAACTTTTATCCTGAAGTGTTCTTTACAAAATTGTATAGTATTGTTGAAAATTTAAAGGAGAGTTTGAAATTTGAAGGAGTTTATCTAACTAGTACCACAAATATTAATATAAATAAATGGATTCATACACACGTAGTATTCAGTAGCTCAGTGATACATCACTTGCCTGACACACATGATGAGGGTCTGGGTTTGTCTTTGTTCTGCATTCACAAATCATTATCAGTTAGTAAAAAGTTAATAAGGCAGTATTCCTGAGCGTATGTAATGCCCTATTTAACTTTGACTTGGTTTCCCATGGTAATTCCCATGCTATTAGGATACTATTTTGGTTTAATGGGAAAGGTGGAATAATACTCTAACCTATTTGAGCATATACTGCATGTTCTCTAAGTTTCAAGTCATTCAGCTGCCTGATCTTTACTACTACCTTATAAGATAAATCACTGTGAAAAAGAAAATGTGTGAAGCAAAAGGTTGAATCATACAACCATTGTAACTGGGATGCTAGGGAATACCTGGGCTCCAAAATCTTCCTGACACTATAAGAAACTGCTGCAAACCGGGTATGGTGGCTCATGCCTGTAATCCCAGCATTTGGGAGACAGAGACAGGAGGACTGCTGCATTCTAGGCTTGCCTGGGCTACATAGTGAACTCAGGGCCAGCCTGAACTACAAAGCGAGACCCTGTCTCAAAAAAAAAAAAAAACTGCAAAGTTTTTGAGAGATAGATACTTACCATAATATTTACAAAGAATGGAGAACATAGAATTAGGAAAAGAAATGCTTGGAGGCTTCAGTAAAAATTTTCTCTAACTCTGGATGGAAAGTGATTGGCTGGATGTCTTGGAATATTGTCTTCTGGGATTATCTTTATTGTGACATTCACTTTGTCATAGAATTATTTCTTGGGCCATTTAAAATACTTAGGATAAGATCATCTTTTAATTAAAAAATTGTTTTGGTTTGGCTTAAGACAAGGTCATGCTATGTAGTTCAGGCTGACTTCAAATTCATATTGATCCTCCTTCCTCAATCTCCTAAGTGCTGGGTTTATAGGTGTGTGCCACCACACCTGGCAATAAAGCAAATTTTTTTTTGCTTTAGACACCTATAATAAATTTATTGGAAGATAATCCATGTATTTAAGTACTTCCCAAATTTAATACAGGAGTATACCTATCACTGTTCAAGATCACTGAGGATAAATTAAGGCAGAGAAAGTTAAAAATGGCCAAGGTACCTGCTCATTTTTTTTCCTGCCAATAATACCCAATGATTTTTGTATAACAGCTAATATTTTGTAGCTTCTAAAAGATAATGAACTTGTTGGAAATTTTACTTGAAAGCAAGATTTAATTTTGTACCACTGGGCTAATTTCTTTTTCAAATTAAATTAATTTCAAGATTTTATTATTTGGGGTTTTTTTGTTGTTGTTTTTGAGACAAGGTCCCACACTGTAGTTCAGGCTAGCCCTGAGCTCCCTATGTAGCCCAGGCAAGCCTCAAAATCATAGCAATTCTCCTGTCTCTGCCTCCCATGTGCTGGGATTACAGGCGTGAGCCACCACGCCCAGCTGGGGTTTTATTTTTTTGAGACTGGGTCTTGCTATGTATTCTAAACTAGTCTTGAACTCACTAATAGGCTAGGTTGGTTTATATTCAATCCTACTGCCTCAGCATCTCATGTGCTAGGATTATATGTGTGCACCATCACATTGGTTTTTTGTTAGAGACAGGATCTCACTATGTAGTTCAGACTGGTCTTGAACTCACTGTGTGGCCCAAATTGCCCTCAAACTTGTAGCAATTATCCTTCCCCAGCCTCTTGAGTCCTGAGATTACAGGCATGTACCACTATGCTCAGCTAGGATCTTATTTTTAATGTTTGAGATAGAAGTTTGAGTCGTTTGTTTTTTGAGACAGGGACTCTATGTAGCCCATATGGCTTCAAACCAGTCCTCCTGCCTTAGCATTTAGTACTAAGATCAAAGTCCTTGCCACCAGCCTACCTGAAATACAATTAAAACAAATTATTGTATTACAAATAAGAATTGCTGCCATTAGGCCATGGCATGGTGCATTCCTGTTAACTGCATCACTCTGGGAAACTGAGGCACAAGAGCTTCATGTTTGCACTGACCAGGGCAACTCGCAACTTTCCAAGACCGTCTCACCTAACAAGGCTGGAGATGTAGCTCGGTGCAAAGGCTGTGTGTTCAATCCCCAGAGCCACACACGTACACAGATAATTACCAGAGACAAAAAGTTTACATGAAGTATTTAGAAATATTTTTTAAATCATGAACTACATTATAATTTCTCACAAGATAACATGGTGTGTACCTATATTCCCAACTAGTGCAGAGGACAAGGGCGGAGCATCAAAATCTTGAGTCCAGCTGGAACAATTGAGAAACTGGAACAACTTAGACTTTATCTGAAATTTAAAAAGGGCTGGGAGAGCCAGAGATTTAGCTCAGTGGTTCAAGCACAAGGTGCTGATTTCAATCCCGTAACCACATACAATGCTGGGCGTGGTGACTCACCAGCAATCAATATACCACATACCACAGTGCTGGGTGTGGTGGCTCACGCCTGTAATCCCAGCACTCAACACTAGATGCAGAAACAGGAAGACTGCTGAGTTCGAGGCTTCCCTGGGCTACATAGTGAGCTCAGGGCCAGCTTGAACTATAAAGCAAGACCCTGTCTCAAAAAAAAAAAAAAAAAGGACTGGGAATGTATGTATATCAGTGGCAGAATGCTTGCCTAGCACTGGTAAATCACTGGATTCAATCCTCAATACCATGGGTGGCTGTGTAGGTCACAGTGGTAGTGGTGGGTAGTGTTCAAGGGCTAGGAATAAGGGGGAATAAGAAAAAAGATGTTCATAAAGTTATTACTCAAGCATAAGTGTAATTGGCTCAAATCTGTTTATCAAAATATAATAGTCCCGGACTGGGGATGTAGCTCAGTGGCACCACACTTGCCTGCCTGGCAAGCACAAGGTCCTGAATTCAATCCCTGAGACCTAATCAAAAAAACAAAACAAGTCCCACAAAATACAGTATTCTCTGTTGGGAATGTTAGATAAACATTTCAGGTTGATTCAACATCTGTCAAGTTGAAATAAAACAATAACTAGAACAATCTGAGTAAGATGGCACATACTTGTAATCCCTGCACTCAGGAAGCTGATGCAATGAGGTTGAGGCCATCCTGGACTACCTGGAAATACTATCAAAAAACAAACAGGGCAGGTATATTTAGCTCAGTAGTTCCAACGCAAGGTCGAGTTCAACCCCTGATACAAAAAAAAAAATCATCTGGAAAAAAAAATGACAAGTGCATGTCTTATTTAATGATGGCATCTGAAGAAAGGCCTAATAAAAAGCACAAATATAAGCCAAGTAGTGGGCAATGCCAGTAATCCCAGTTACTCAAACTGAAGCAAGAAAATTCTAAGTTCAAAACTATCCTGGGGGGAATTCGGTGAGAAAGTTCTCAAAATTTAAAAAGAAAAGGCTAGGGACATAATTCTAAACAGAGTACTCACTTGCTTAACATGCATGGGGCCCTAGGTTCAATCCCTCATGTTACAGATTAAGATTCTCATATACCAACAGTAATAGTTTCTAAAGCATGATATGCTGTTTTTATTTTGTTTTGGGAAAAAGAGTTGTATTGTTGCTCAACTAGGTGTGGTAATGTATGCGCCCATAATACCAGCATTCTGGGAGACTGAGAGGAGGACAATCAGAGTTCCAGGTCAGCCTGGGAAATTTAGCAAGACTTTCAAAATAAAAAGGGATGTAGCTCTGTGGTATACCACATGCCTAGTATGTGTAAGACCCTATGTTCAGTCCCCAGCACCAAAATAAATTCTGTAATAAGAAAATGGGCTGGGGAATGTATTTCATTCTCCAAAATGTTCCTGTTTGAAGAGCTTATCCTGTTAAGCAATTTTGAGATCAATTTAAGTCAAATATTTGTATACTGGAAATAAAAAGTCATCAAAATGTTTACAGAAGAAAAAAAGGGCTTTGATACTTTTTAAAAGCTTGAAAATGAACCAAAAAAGAGGAACCCAGTTTTTGTACTTAAACCTGAAAATAGCCAAGGATGGTGGCCCATGCCTGTTAAATATTAGCACTCAGGAGGATCAAGAGATGCACATTGTGTCCCTAGTATGGTGACGAACACCTGTAATCCCAGCATTTGGAAGGCTGAGTTCCAGGGCTGCTTGGGCTGCAAGTGAGTTCAAGGCCAGCCTGAACTACATAAGGGAGACCCTCTCAAAAAAAACCTAAGAAAGTCAACTCAAATACCTCTCACTTGCTACCCCTTCTCCCAATATTTGAGACTTCTAATCATACATTTGTAATTTGAATTTGGCAACTGGTCAAGTTAACAAATACCTTAATTTTGGAGTGAACTCCTGTAACTTAGGATACACACATATATACATGTACATACATACATATATTGTATATACATGTTTATACATATACATGTGTGTATATACATGTATATATACACATACGCCTATACACACATATATAATATATATACATATACATGATCAGCCTTGGAAGAATTAGTCCTGTAGTTGCTTTTCAAGTAATAATGGGGTTACAATCCAATAAACTTACTCAGAAAATGCATTGAATATACCTCACCTAGTAACCCCATAGCTCAGCAACAGAATGCTCCTTAGAACACTGTTTATTTTGGCTCAGGGTCTAACTGGGAACTGTGGCTCACTTGTACAACCCAACATCACAAGCAAGGATCTATTTTCTTCCCAATGTTGGGGACTGAACTCAGGACCTTGAGCTTGTAAGGCACATGCGGCATGACTGAGCTAAATCACTGGCTCCTATAAGCAAGAATCTTACCTCATATAGCTAGCTGGGAAATAGATCAAAACTTTGAAGTCCATTATTTATTGAATACAAAACAGCTTTCACACTGTACAATGACAAAACTGAAAAGTCACACTAATCTAACCTCAGAAACATTATTTACAAGTAGAGAATTACTTATTTTTCTTGAGTGATAATCTCTCCCTTCTACTTTATGTATTAGATTATGTATTACTAATTTACCCATTACTGGATCTTCTACATTTATAAAAGCAGCACGTGAAAGACCAGAGAAATGGTGTCACTTTGTCTTTTATAGGTAAGTAGGTAACCCCTACTTGAAGTTAGAGGAAGTAGGTTCTAATTCCACAACTAATTATAAATTGTACATGTAATTAAGTTCCTAGAAGGCAGAGAATGGGGTCACTAGTAGAAGTGTTAAGCTTTGAGAGAAAATGGAGATATGGAAAGGCAAACTATTTTTGGCTCCATTTTTATGCTGCTTATGAACACTCCTTAGCAAAGGTGTACCTCTAGGTGTGACCTATTCTGTTAATGCCTTTCCACAGAGTCCTATGGGCACTTTGAAGTTCAACATGCCAAATGAAAATTACTTTCTTTGTAATTTCAATCCCCTTTCCCAGTTCCCTAATTGTCCTCCTAGTCACTTAATTTGGAAGCCTTCTTTCCCATCCTTCAGGAAGATGCTCAACTGTATCTCCAAAATATCTATCACCTCAAAATAAGTCTATTCCCTCACAATGTCAAAAGGCCATTTTCCTTTGAGCTACTAAAGCTCATGTGCTGTTTCCAATTTTCTCTTCCCAAGCTGTTCTTCATATTCCAACCAATTTTCCAAAAAATACATTCCTTCCCTTCCTCATAAATCTGATGACTCTTGCCACACAACCTGAGATTCTGCAGCCTGATAGTCAAGATCTTTAATGTTTTTACAAATATAACTTTCAACTATATTGAATCTTCTCCAGTCTAAATCTCTTTATACCTCTTTGCTCACTATGTAGTTCAACTGTCTTTGAATTCATTATGCAGCCCAGGCTGGCCTCAAACTGTCAGTGATTCTCCTGCCTCACCCTCCCAAGTACTGGGATTCCAGGTTACACCATCACACCAGTTGCTCACTTTCATCTTTTACTGTTGTGCATTAAATACTTGACTTTTAAGACCCAACTATGGACCTTCACACTGAGTTTACATCCCCACTCCTTTTTTGGTAGCAGGGATCAAACTTGGGTCCTTCAGCTTCCAAGGTAAGAGAGGTACCACTTGAGCTAAATCCCCAGCCTCTCTCCCCAACTCCTTTTTAAAAAAGTTTTTATTTTGATACAAGATATTGCTCACTTGCCCAAGGTTGGACTTAACTTGAGCTCTTCCTACCTCAGGCTTCTACAACGCTGGTGTTAAAGGCATGCACCAGCACAACAGGCAAAAGAAACCGCTGCTGAGTGCAGTGATCCAGGACACCTGTCATCTCAGCTGCTAAGGAGGCTAAGGCAGGACTGCAAATCCAAACACAGCTGAAACTACCCTGTAAGGCCTGCCTGGAAAAAAAAAAAAAACACACGCTGGGAGCTGTAGAGCATTTTCCTAACATGCAGAAGGAGCTGGCTTCAATCCTCAGGTTGCAAGAGAAGTATACAAACCACTCCCCCAGCACAGAGTCACTGGATATCGTCAGTACAGCATACATTAAAATTTACACTTATATAAGGAAAGAGCTGATTATATTGTATATGCCCAAAACCTGAGTGCTGGACCTAAGAAAATGATTACTTGCCTAGCATTTCAGTCTTGTAGCTCATAAATCATATAAACCACTACAAAATCTTATTAGGAACTATGTTAAAGTTTGAAAAGAATGGTTCCTGTTTGTTAACCTTTGACTTTTTGCTTTTTTCTTTTTTTTTCCAACAATAAAGATCTTAGTAAAAATACTTAACACCAAGAGTAATCCAAGTAACAACAGCTCCTTCCATGTCACACACACTCAGTTATGAGTTGTATTAAAATGTTAACCTGGGCTGGTGATTTAGCTCAGTGCTTCCAGTACCTGCCTAGTAAGTGCAAGGTCCTGATACTGGTCACCAGCAATCAGTACCACACAGGACAATGCTGGGTGTGGTGGCTCACACCTGTAATCCCAGCACTCCAGAGGCAGAAGCAGGAGGACTGCTGAGTTTGAGGCTTGTCTAGGCTACATAGTGAGCTCAAAGCCAGTCTGAATTACAAAGCGAGATTCTGTCTCAAAAAAAAAAGTGTAAACTGACCTCAAGTTTGAGTCGTTTATATTCAAATGGACATACCTTGAGGACACACTAATAAGTGAAATAAATAGGTCACAGATATGAAAATACCCATATCTTTTCTCTGGTATGAGAATCTGAAGATGTAAATAAGTTCTAGATTGTATGATAGACTTTGTGAAATAGACAAAGTTCACAGGAAAAGGGGAAGGGGAAAATAATGAGAGGAAAGAAAAATATCTTCAAAAAAGAAAAAGCATATATATGTAGGGGGTGGGAGGTTTATAGGGTGGGTAGGAAAATGGGTAAAAATGAGAATTAACTCATCATATACTGGTACAAACTTCCCAATACTGAGTATGATTGTTATGTGTATATAAAATGCACCAATAAAAAATTCAATTTAAGGGCCGGAGGGTTAGCTCAGTGGTTCCGGCGCCTGTCTTGCAAGCGCAAGGTCCTGAGTTCGATCCCCGGTAACCACATATAATGCTGGGTGTGGAGACACGCCCACCAACAATCAACACCGCATACCACAATGCCGGATGTGGTGGCTCACGCCTGTAATCCCAGCACTCGGGAGGCAGAGATAGGAGGATTGCTGAGTTCGTGGCGGCTTGCCTGGGCACCATAGTGAGCTCAGGGCCAGCCTGAACTACAAAGTGAGACCCTGTCTCAAAAAGCAAAAAAAAAAAAAAAAAAAATTCAATTAAAAAAAATGTAAACTCATCTCAAAACTTCAGTATAGGGCCAGAGATATAGGTCAGTGGTTCTGACACCTGCCTAGCAAGCACAAGGTCCTGAGTTCGATCCCCAATAATCACACAGAACAATGCTGGCTGTGGTGATTCACAGCCTACCAAAACTCAGTAGCACATAGCACAGTGCAGGGAGTGGTGGCTCACACCTGTAATCCTAGCACTCTGGGAGGCAGAGATAGGAGGATTGCAGAGTTCAAGGCTTGTCTGGGTACATAGTGAGTTCAGGGGCAGCCTGAACTACAAAGTGAAACCCTATCTCAAAAAAAAAAAAACTTCAGTATAAAATACTAATCAGAGCTGGAGATTTAGCTCAGTGGTTCCAGCGCTTGCCTACCTAGAGGGTTTTTTTAATCCCTGGTAACCACATACAGGCAATCAGTACCACATACCACAAATGCTGGGCATGGTGGCTCAAGTCTGTAATCCCAGCACTCGGGAGACAGAGGCAGGAGGATTGTTGAGTTTAAGGCTTGCCTGAGCTACATAGTGAGCTCAGGGCCAGCCTGAAATACAAAGTGAAACCCTGTCTTAAAAAAAAAAAAGAAAAAAAATACTAGTTAAACTGATATAAGTCCCAATGATGCAACACCTTTTTCTATTCACATAAAGTTTTTTATCCTTTTGCAACTAATGAGCCCTTTTTTACCAAACTATTAGTTTAGATATAGACCTGAAGCTGTTTACTACTACAGGAACAATGTTTGCTTTATTTACCTACAAAACAAATACACTGGAGGAAATGCATTAAGCAATCCAATGAAAAAAACAGTGACTTACCAATGGGTGTTTTAATAAACCAGTTACTCAACCTTTAAATTCACTAATTCTTTTTCCTTGTATATCATCCTTAGTGTAAATCAACCAGTTGGGTTCACTCTTCGAAGTGTAAGGTCTATTTAATACTTTATAATGTAGTCTATTTGCTATTACTCTTTTTTTTTGTTTTTTTTTTTTTTTTTTGAAGACAGGGTCTCGCTTTGTAGTTCAGGCTGGCCCTGAGCTCACTATGGTGCCCAGGCAAGCCACTGCAAACTCAGCAATCCTCCTGTCTCTGCCTGCCGAGTGCTGGGATTACAGGCGTGAGCCACCACGTCTGGCATTGTGGTATGCGGTGTTGATTGCTGGTGGGCGTGAGTCTCCACACCCAGCATTGTATGTGGTTTCCGGGGATTGAACTCAGGACCTTGCGCTTGCGAGGCAGGCGCCGGAACCACTGAGCTAACCCTCCGGTCCGAAAAGTGTTAACTCTTAAAGCTCTCAGAAAGTCTTAACTCTGAAAGTCTTAACTACGAAATTGAATGTTCACTTACATTTCCACATTAAAGTACTGGCTTCTCTACAATTAGAAAAAGCCAGCTATCTCTACGTGTAATCCTAAGTATAGCTAAATTTCTCTCCATGTGAAAGCCAGACTTCACAACCAGCAATGAAGAGTGGCAAAGTTGTGATACATCTGCACACACACACTAGCACTGCTCTGACTTTACCAGGCAATGGCAACACATTACTCTTTCAATACCGCTTATTAAGTCAATAGTTTAAAGTTATGCCCTTTTAACACTACTCACTTTCATACAGCAGGGAGATTTGTTTTCCCTCCTGTGCTCTATGAACCAAGTACAAGCTCTAAAACTTAGTTCCAGGTAGCACCTTTCTCATCTCCCACCTTAGTTATTTATACTCTTCATGTCCTGTCCTTTTTGTATGTCTAAACAGTGACCACTCAGAAAAAATTGGGAGATAAACTTTAGCTTTGTATAACATAAAGCCCAGAGTTCTATAACTTCTCAGCTGCAAAAACACACAAACATATACATGCACTCGGAGAACAATGTTTGAATGTCTGCATTTTCATAAAGTCCAACTACATAAACTGTCATAATCTTCAAGCTTTAGAATCCTAAATCTGCATGTAGGATTTTATCATTGTTTGTGCTAGTTTGAAACGAAAGGAAAGCAAGCTGAGATGCACCTGTAGTAATCTTGGCTACTTAGGAGGCAAAAGCAGGATCCTGTATTTGATGCCAACCTGAGCAACCTGGAGACTGAAGAGTTCAGATGTGGCTCATTTCTAAGAATGTTTGTCTAAAGCACTGTGTCATGGGTTCAATTCCCAGTAACAATAAAATGCAAAATAAAAGCCATCAAGGCAAACTTAGTAAACCAAAAGTCCTTTTTTTTTCTTTTTGAGGTAAAGTCTTATCATATAGTTCAGGTTGGCCTCGAACTCCCAGTGATCCTCCTGGCTTCTGACTCTTCAGTGTTGGAATTACAGTGTGCACCACCATGCCCAGCAGAACTGTCACTTTCTTTTATAGTCAAAAAGTACTTTTAAAATGGGTCACACAAAAATACTTTCTATTCAGAAGGCTGAGGCAGGAGGACCTCTTAATTGGGATGCCAGCCTGGGCTATATAAGACCTTGTATTTAAAAGAAAATTGTGTGGGGCCGGAGGGTTAACTCAGTGGTTCTGGCACCTGCCTCACAAGCGCAAGGTCCTGAGTTCAATCCCTGGTAACCACATACAAAATGCTGGGTGTGGTGACTCACGGCTACCAACAATCAGTATCACATACCACAGTGCTGGGCATGGTGGCTCCTGCCTGTAATCCCAGCACTCGGGAGGCAGAGGCAGGAAGATTGCTGAGCTTGAGGCTTGCCTGGGCTACATAGTGAGCTCAGAGCCAACCTAAACTACAAAGCGAGACCCTGTCTCAAAAATAAATAAATAAAATTGTGGGGCCCAGGAATATAGCTCAGTGGCACATGTGGGCCTGGCAAGAATAAGGTATTGAGTTTGATTCCCTGCCCCCCACCCCATTTTGTTATAAACTAAGAAGCTTTACTGTTATCTATACTGATTTGTGAGATAGAGGATTCTCTCTAAGGCCAAACTTGGGTACTGATTCTTCTAGTTGGGTATGGTGGTGCACACCTGTAATCCTAGCAGTTGGGAGGGCTGAGGCAGGACTAAAAGAGGCCAGCTTGGGCTCTACAGGGAGTTCAAGGTCAGCTGGAACTATAGAGCAAGAGCCTGTCTCCAAGAAAAAAAAGAGTAAAAGATTATCTGAATCTGCTCAATTTTGTAGGGACAGCATTAGCATAAACGCAGACACAGCCAATAAAATATAAAGTTAAGATCCAATCATACAAAATTCTCTTGATCACATTCAAACAGTCATACACAAAGAATCAAGATTAGAAAAAAAAATCAAGACGAGTTTAAAAGGGGGGAGGGCCAAATTATTATTTTAAAATTTGATTACAACCAATTCAGCTGGCATTAAAATTAGAGACATTCTCAATTTGAATAATGGCTTTATACCAAAACCAACAAATGAAGTTGGGTAAAAATGAGAATAGGATTTTCCCAACAATTACAGATTAGAAGGCAGAAATAAATTTAGAGGAACAGATGAACCCCATGTTTACAATGATTGTGCCACAGATTTAAACTTCAGTAGTGCATTAGTAAACTGTTCACATTTAGATCTTCACTTTGAGATTTAACAGCTGTTTCTTGAAAAAAATCTTAGTACCTTGTGCAAATGAATCAGTCTTCCATGTGCCTTAGCACAGTTAAAATTTGTCTACTATATATACAAAACACCTACCATGTTGGCAGGGCAAAATACATACTTTCATAACAAAACTATAATGTACCTCTCAAGTATGAACAATATACACATAATACATGTTATACAGTATTTACAAAATATAAAATATAATACAGGCTGTTTGTATTCTAAGCTCATCTTTTGCACTCAAATGGTACATGGCAAATTTCCATTTCTGTACCAGTTTTCTTTTAAAGAGTCCAGGGATTTTGCAAAAATTGTTTTACATACATACTGAAATCTAAGTTTGAACTTTTAGGAGCGTTTTTAAGTGTACTGCCATCAGCTCCCTATTTTGGACAGAATTTTCAACACTGCTTCCCATCCAATGACTAGGAGGCTTTGGAAGAACACTAGGAGAAGGCGGATCACTGAACTTTGCCCCGGCATAATTTTCTTTTTGGCTCACTTCAGTTAGAAATGCTGATTTCTTCAAATGCATATTTTTAATGTTTTCAGTATTTTTAAAAGGCTTTTTTTCCTGCTTCTGAATTCTGTCAGGTGAAACAGAATCCTGCCAACAGTTATTCTCATTCCTTTTTGCAGAGGTGATCTTGGTTAATGGCAAGTTATATTTGCTTTTCTGTCTGTTTATCTTTGGTTGTTCACACAAGTGTATACCATGAACAAATTGGCCGTGGGGGAGGGCAATTTTCTCCGATTTTCCAATCTTTGATTTAAGAACCTACAAAAAGATAAGGAACACAAAAGTGAATATAATTTCAAGACAGATCAATAATAAACCTCATATCATTTTAAAAAGTTCAGTTTCACTTACTGCTAAATGTCCCAATCTGCATGCCTCAAACCAGGAGACAACATAAACAACAAATATAACCCAACTAACCCACTTCATCTTCTGCAACTGCAAGGAAAGGTAAGTTAGTTATCTTCCAAATAAATACTTCATAAGAAACATTTCCTATCTACTCTTTACCTTCTGGTTTAAAAACTGCTTCAACTTCTTTCACCAACTACACTTCCTGGAAGATTCAATCACACGCTAAAAGTTAAGATAATCAACCATAGCTCTTTCAACACTACAAATATGTCTAGGTCAGTAGTACACAAAAAGCTTAAGGCTTCCAAGTTAACAAGGACCACTGCCAGCAAACTTCTCTGTTCTAAGATCCAACTACAAAGAAAAGAATCTTACTGTCCAGGAAACAAGTACAGAAAATTCTTTCAGATTACTAACATTTCAAGAATCCTGGGATTTTCTCCCAAGGGCTTGGCTTGATAAACAGCTCTTAATCCTTAATTCAGTATTATTTCAACAAAAGATAATACTTTTCATGTCATTAAGAAAAAAGGTAAGTCACTAAAGTAAAGTTAATAAACGTTTTAGCCAGGCGCGGTGGCGCAAGCCGATAATCCCAAAAACTAAGGGAGGTGGGAGTGGGAGACAGGATGGCAAATTCGAGCCCAGCCTAGTATTTATATACTGAGACTTAATCTCAATGAAAAAGGGGATAGGGAGCGCCAGATAAAGCTCAGTGCGAAAGCTCTGGGTTCAATCCCCACTACTGCCTTAAAAAACAAAAACAACAACTCTAATCGTGTTAGATTTAACCCCTTGGAGTGTTATCACTCATTTTTTCCAAATTCACGAAGACCACAACTGGTTACAGCAAAAACGCCATTTCGACTCTCCACTTTTCTTGGGAAAACTTACTCTGGACCCAACAAAACTACCAGCCATTTAAAAAGCCCAGCCTCGTACACAGTGGGAACTGCTAAACAAATTCAGTTAATCTGACTCAGCCCACAAAATCCACCGCTTCCAAGAGGCAAGAGCCCTAAGGTCTCGGCTGCCAACTTCGCAACCTAAGTAGGTCAGGCTGGCGGCGTCTAGAACCCCACTGCCCCGGGAGCCAACACAGGACACCTGACATCTCAGCAAAAACCAGTCCCACAAAGGCGGACTACTGGCGGGCCCCACCAAGCCCCAGAGACTTATCCCCACTTCGCGTGCCTCCGAGACCAGGAACAAGATCAGCGTCACGACCCAGGGAGGCCAAGGCCCCAGCCCACCCGCGCCGCCTTCATAAACGCAGCGGCGCCCGGCACGTAGCGCGCGCTGACGTCAGCCTCCCGCGGGCCCCTGCCCTCCCCCACCCGGCGCGCGCCCGTTACGCCGAAACCCCCTGGAACGCCGCCAGCCTGCTAAATCGGGGCTGTTGCTGGGGCGCAGCCGCTCCTCTCATTGGCTGACTCCCGGGAGCCAATCGGCAGTGCCAGCGCATGCCTCCCTTTCCCCTCCCCCTGCAAAAACGAGCAAGCGGGCGTCAGAAACTTCCCTCCCGAGTAAACAGCCGCCCCCCGCCCCGCCCCCACCGCGACCCCGCGACAGGCCCCAGCCCGGACCCCCACGCGGCTCCTACCTCCTTTCTGAGAGGGGGTTGGACGGGCGCAGCGGACCGCAGCGGCTCAGGCACCAGGCTTACTCCCTCAATTGCGGTTGCGGCGGCTGGGCCCGGGGCCGAGGCGGCGGCCTGACCCAGGACCTCCTGCGCTCTGCCCGGGCCTGTCCCCGAGCTCCGGTCGCCCTCTAAGTTCGGCCGGTGCTGCTGATACTGGTGGAAGCGACTGGGCAGCTGCCCCGCCGGGCTGGCTCGCACCTTTTTCTTCCGCCGCTTCTTCGGTGCTGCCCGCGGGGCGCCTCCCGGCACAGCAGGACTGCAGTGGGGCAGAGCTGCTGCTGGGGCGCGAGGCTGGGGTGCCAGGCAGGGCCCGTCTCCCCCCAAGAAGTGCGGGAGGAAGAGAGTCGGGGGCAGCGCCCTGGGGTCCGGGATTCGGGGTACGGGCGGCGGAGCCGTGGTCACCATCGGGAGGGCCCCGAAGTAACCGCGAGCAGAAAACCCAAGCGGCGCAAGACGACCGCTCAAGACGAGCGGCTCCCGCTGCGGGACAGAGACGACAGTCATAGCGCTAGGAGTCGGGAGGCTCGGCAGGGCGAAGAGGAGGAAGTGAAGCCCGTGATCACCTGGCGGCGGCGGCGGTTACTGCTGAGAGCCACAGAAGAGCGCGGAACATGACTCGGGCGGAGGCGGCGCAGCAACAAATAACCCTGGTCCGGGTTCCGAGTGTTGTTATCAGAGGCTCCGCCCCAGGCCTACCCACCTTCCTACGAAAGCCCAATCCGAGTGCGACTAGGAAGGCCACGCCCCCTGGCGCCTCCTCCGTGGCCTCAGGGAAAGACACAAACAAGCAGCTTGCTGCAGCCTGGCACAAAGAGCGCGTACTGCGCAGGCGCTGCCAACGGGCTCTTTCGGGAAGAGTCGGTCCCGCGAACAATGAAGTTCGGTTTCGGCCCCGCCTCCCCACTTTCGCCTCACCGGGACCCCGCGCCTGGCTGGGCGGCTTTCCCACCGAGGCGTCTCTGTGAGAAGGTAGGAGAGGCCGGAGGAAAAATTAGTATTAGTACCACAGATTCCTGTTCAGCTGCTGGCCTTGGGAAACTATCAGCCTCAGCAAGGCAAAAAAAAAAAAAAAAAAAAAAAAAAATTAATTTGAAAGAACGTTGTCGCCGGGCGTTGTGGTACACCCCTGTAATCCCAGCACTCGCCTGTAATCAGAGCACAGGGGAGGCTGAGGCAGAACAACCGTGAGTTGGAGGACAGCCTGGACCACCTAGTGAGTTCGAGGCCAGCCTGAACTACGTAGCCACACCGTCTCAACTTAAAAACAAAAACAAACAAAAAAGCCCGTAAGAATGTTTTCCCTAGCAATCTACGTTTAAATGGTAAATATAAATACTACATATTTTTATTGAAGTGTGGCTTTTTTGTTTTTCATATATTTACAGCAACACTGTTTCCTGGCCGTAGTGATTGGAGTAAGAACGCAACAAAGACTGTTAATGATTGAATTGGCATGTTAATGTACAAAAATTCTCTCTAAATCCATAACGGACATTAGGATTATTGCTGCCTTTGTGCTTAATGATTGTGAGACTAGGATATAACTGCTGGCGGAGACTTGAGGCAACAGATGCTTTCCTTGCAAAGGGAGAAAATGAGACTGCTCTGAAACATTTACATTAGCGAACCTTAGGTGGATAGAATTCCCTCATGTTCCCCAACTGCTCACTAAACAGTTGTGGCCATCATTTATCAAACACTTGTTCCAGGAACTGTTCTTTAACATAGAATATTTTGTTTGAATCTCATAACAACACTAATGAACGGGTTCTGTGCTGTAAGCCCTTTTTATAAGGGAGAAAGTTGATACTGAAGCTAAAAAAACTTGTCAAAGATGCAGTAATTTAACAGCTGAATTCAAACATGAGGTCTGGAAGAACAAATTTTAGCGTAACTCATACTACCTGCCACACTAGATTGTCAGTTTTTATTTTTTATGTTTTTGCTGGGTTTTATAAAAATTATCTTCCAAGTGCCGGGCATGGTGGTTCACGCCTGTAATCCCAGCACTCAGGAGGCAGAGACAGGAGGATTGCTGAGTTTGAGGCTTACCTGGGCTACATAGTGAGCTCAGGGCCAGCCTGGACTACAAAGCAAGACCCTGTCTCAAAAAAAAAAAAAAATCTTCCATTTCTCAGAACCTTTAAACAGTGTTTTACAGTAGTGATCAGTTGGTATTTAAAACATGTTGTATAACAGATAACAAAGTTGAATATTCCAGAATAATGCATTCCAATAACTTTTTATAAACTTTATATTTCATTGTAATTGCTTGCTGAGTTGTATAATTCTTGCTAGATTTTACTCATTTTTATGACAGTAACAGTACATTGTAAACATTCATGTTCAGTGGACAAGTGGGAATCATACAGTTCCAGAGCTAGAAAAGATCTTTCAAAACCTTTAATTTAAATTAAATCAAATTTAGTTTGAGTTTAGAGTGCTGTGAGAATGGGCTGGCCAGAATTAGTGAAGAGAAATAGGCAAAAGCCATGTGTGATAGCACATATCTATAATCTCATTGAAAATTTAAACCTGATCACAGGTTTAAATTGACCCTGAGTCAATTGTGATTTACCAAGACCTTGTCTGAAAACTGTAAAATAGAAAAGGGCTGGACATACAGTTCACTACAGAGGCCCTGGGTTCAGTGCGAGGAGGAGTGGGCAGATTGTGGAATATCAAGGGTAAGGACAAATTGTTCTTTTATAAATTTTTTTTTTCAGAGCACTCTCCTATTATTGGTTTATTTATGGTTTGTTGGAGGCAGGGTCTTAGTATGTAGTGTGGGTTGGCCTCAAACTTGCTGTGTAGTTCATATTAGCTTCAAAGAAATCCTCCTGCCTCAGCCTTCCAAGTGTTGACATTACAAATGTGTTATTTTTTTCTTACTCTAACTTTTTCCTATAGATAGAAATAGGTATAGTCTGAGATACAGAGAACTTCCCCAGGAGCTGCACAAGGAGTCAGGGACTAAATTAGTTGGATTCCTGAGGCCTCACACATGGGGACTCTTTCCACTATATCCCAAGGTCTTAGACTTGGCTTTTTGGGAGTCATATCACACTGCACTGCTTTAGAGAAATGTTTAACCTTCAGAGAGCTATTAGTTGCCAGAGCATTGGGGTCCTTGATTAAAGACACCTATTTGTGGGTACCTCTTGTATGAATGCTGAAGTTGATGCATAGTATATAGTTGATTCTTTTGAAATCTAGAGGATAGGTTTCATGTTAGACCCTGAAATCAGTACTGTAAGCATTAGGGAGGTTGAAGCAGGAGGATCAATGAAAGTTTGAAACTGGCCTGGGGTCTACAGTAAGTTCAAGTATAGCCTAATCTACATAGAAAGACTTTGTATTAAAATAATAAAAAAGAGGGCCAGGGATTTAGCTCAAGTGGTACCGCACCTACCTTGGAAGCACAAGGGCCCAAGTTCCATCCTCGGTACCACCAAAAAAATAATAATAATCATAATTTTTTTTTTTTTTGAGACAGGCTCTCACTTTGTAGTTCAGGCTAGCTCTGAGCTCACTATGTAGCCCAGGCAAGCCTTGAACTCAGCAGTCCTCCTGTCTCTGCCTCCCAAGTGCTGGGATTACAGGCGTGAGCCACCACGCCTGGCAATAATCATAATTTTAAAAAAATAAAGATAGGGCCTGGGATTTAGCTCAGAGGCTCCACACCTTCCTGCTGTACATCAAGGTCCTAAATTTGATCCCTGGCACAAGAAAAAAAAAGGAGGAAAGTATTCTTGTACCCAGCCATAGTGACACATGCACAGAGAGGAGAGCTCCGGAGGAAGGCCTTGTGCGAGCAGCAAAATTTGTTTATGTAACACTTTGGCGCAGATGAGTGGGCTAAGTCCAAAGGGAAATCAGTGTAGAGTAGGCAGAGAATGGAATTTAGAGGAAAGGGGAAGCATTAGTGCCTTGAATTTGGGAAGCAGATAGAGTGAGGTCACTTCTCTTGGGATGGCCCATGTTTTGTATTTGTACTTCTTTGAAATTTCCTGTACTTCTCTCACCAAGATTTGGTGCTACCTGTGGTACCCTTCACACTGGTACCACTCCTACCCATGAGGTTGCCTTCCCTGCAGGACCTGACATTCCCATCTTTTTGTTGTTTAAGAAAAAGGAGAGAGTAGGGGAGGGGCCGTTGCCTCTTATGGCCGCTTAGTGCAGCACGTGTGGGTAGAGTGGACACCTTATTTGGGAGAGAGATCTTGGGGACAGGATGGTATAGGAGGTGGTCAGAACTAACATTTGTCACATGGACTGATTGGTGATAGTGACGCAGGAGAGTTAAGGCCTAACTCCCCACCTGAAACGCGAGTTCGTGTTCTCTAAAAATCGAAGAATGAATTTTAGGAACGCCGGAGGTTTGAGTAGGAAAATTTTATTGAGAGAGGAAGCTTCTGCCTTAAGAGAGACAGAAGGGGGGCCCGGAAAGTGGGTAACCCCCCTACCTCACTTTTTAGAGGGCTTTTATGGAGCAAAGCCATGAGGTGAGGTGGGTCTGAAATAGGGGGCTACCAATAAGATTTTTTAAAGTGGACAGGTTACAATTAACCAATGAGTACAGTGGGGAATTAACAATCAGACAGGAATTTTGACTTTGACTCTTTTCCGGGGAGGTGGGTTAAAGCGTTAGCCTCTCACCCCAGGAGGTTGGAGCCCTCTTTAGAATATCTGATGGCTCCTTGTTTGGAATTTCAATGAGCTATTTATCTTATATGGGTGGGGTAGCTTTTCTTCCCGGCAGCAGTAACCTCCAAGTTGGTTTTTTGGTTTTCTTTTAAGGGCCAGTCCTATCTATCTGCCTACATATGTCTAGCTGGCTTTTCTACCTATAATAATAGCCTGAGTCTAATTTTGTAAGAATTGGGAAAAGACCCTGAAGAGGCATGGCCCAAAGCAGAGCGGGGGATCAAAGGCAAGAGGTCCAGTGGAAGGACCATGAGCCGTGATGTTTTGAGGTTTGTTTTTTTTTGTTTTTTTTGTTTTTTTTTGGACAGGGTCTCACTGTGTCGCTCAGGGTGGCCCTGACTCTTCCCTGTTGCTGCATCCAGAGCACTGGGAATAGGGGCGCACACTGTCACCGGTGTGGCGTGAGCAGTGATGGGTTTTATGTTGTTGTGGGGGTTTTTTGTTATTTTTGTTTTTTGTTTTTGAGACAGGATTTCACTTTGTAGTACAGGCTGGCCCTGAGCTTACTGTGTAGCCCAGATAACCCTTAAATTCAGCAGTCCTCCTGCCTCTACCTCCAGAGTGCTGGGGTTACAGGCATGAATCACCACACCTGGCCAACACTGTGGTATATAGTGCTGGGGATGAGGGGGGTGGAGGTGGGGTTGAGATCAGGACCTTGTACTTTTGCTTGTCAGGTAGATGCTAGAACCACTGAACTAAATCCCCACTGAGCAGTGATAGTTTTAAGGAGGTTTTCTAGGAGGGAAAGTAGATAAGTGGTGGCTCATTCCTATAATCCCAGCACTTTGGGAGGCAGAGGCAGAAGGATTGCTGAGTTCAAGGCTTGCCTGGGCTACATAGTAAATTTAGGACCAGCCTGAACTACAAAGCCAGATCCTGTCTCAAAACGGGGGGGGGGGGGGG